>VUQG01016795.1:0-27371 GCA_015106755.1 Etia nguti | reverse complement strand
ATTTGTTTTGATGCAGTAATAGAAAACAGGGCAAAAACAGCCTGTTGGCAATCCCTTTGACCTTTGTTGATCTGAGCACCCAGGCTGATGGCCATTTCCTTATTTTATGTGCTTGTATAAGCCAGACTGTAGAATAAATGAAATCTGTGACCTGAAGGAGACATGAATGCATATCAAACAACTGCTTTTATAGTTATTGAGACACTAGAAAAAGATACAAATGTCAAAGTCATGGTGGTTGTAAAAAAAAAAAAAGGACTCAGGAGATCACAGAAGTTCAAAGTAAAAGTCTACCTCAGGAGAATAAATTAATATGTGTAAAAGATTTCAAACTGGATCATCTAACACCCATGAAATGCACTAAAATAAAAGCTAAACAACATCTAAATGTTAACCAACATCTAAATGATTTAATTTCCTAAATGATTTAGTTTAGTCTGTCTTGCTTTTGGCATTTACATTTTAAATGGAAGGTGAATCATTTCATGGCAAATCTTCAATGTTTCCACACTTTCCACATTTGTGTGTTCAGGCTTGGTTTGTAAAGGCTGATAACTGCGTCTCCTGCTGTGAAACTGACAGCCTAGATGTATGATGTGGAACAGGTCAACATCAGAGGATTAAAAGGTGGGAAACACTGCATATGAGCTCATCAGACCACAGCCCCCAGCTGTGCTTTGATGGTTGAGCTTAAGGATGCGTTGATAGAGAGGGTGCAGCCTCACTTGGCTGAGCTGCTGTCAAGCCTTTTTGAAAGCCAGGGGAAGAAGCTGCCATAATTTCCCTCTACAGCCCCCACCGTTCCCTGCCTTCTTTTTGACAGCAGCAATGGGAGTGATGAGAGTCTGTTAGGAGTCAATGGAACACCCAGGAAACCCTTTTTCACTGTTATATCAAAGGGCATCTGGAGGGCTAGATGTGCCAGATAAATACAAGCACCATAGCCCTGACACAGCTCATGGCAGTTGGGTTAACCCCCTGCAGATTCTCCCCTGCATTTCATATTAACAGAAACACAGAGAACAGAGTTAACGTACTGTAAAACACTGTATGGTGCTTGCTGGTAGGCTCTTCTTGAACCTGACCATCAGATGGGAGTGTTTCTTGCTCAAAGACTAATTTGTGGAACCAGGAATTAACTGCATTTACAATTTACTGAAGGTCTTTTCCTTAACTTTGATGAAATGGAGAACTCTAACCTTTGTTTGAAAAGGCACTAAGACACCCTACCATCACACAAACTGAGGCTTTAAAGAGTAAAGAAAGGGAGAACATTTGTAAGGCCCCTTTCAGAGGTAGAAATCCTGCACAGAAAGGCAGGAGGTGGGAGCCATTTGCCAATAGCCACAGTAACTGGTAACAATGATACTACCTCAAAAAAGAAAGGAGGAATAGCAGCAGCCATTCTGCTACAACAACAAAAAGGCTGTCGCCATAGTGGACAGGTGGCAAAAATGTCAAGTGTACAGTGATGAAGAAGTTTTCTACAAATTTTTCTCCCATCACTTTGTAGAAATATCTGCTACAATCTAAGATCACCTTTATTAATGGTGTGGTGTGTTAGGCACAGCCTTTTTAAGTATGCAACCCTCCCTTCTGCATGGATAAAGCTAAGCTGCTCCACTAAAGCTCGAACTCTTTGGAAAAGAGCTTTCATGAGCTATCTTATAGCCATATTCTAGATCAAAGCACTGAAATGGGAGGAACATCAGTGAAGATTGAAGACATATATTTCTCAGCACTCCCTGTGGATTACAGTTCGCATGAGGTGCTACAGCTGCAAAGCAATCACATCGTCTCAGTGACAATCACACAAAGTAAAACACCAGCAGTGAGGTGCTGCATGTGGTAATAATTGGAAGCCATGTTTCAGCTGCAGCAAGTTTCCTCAGGGAGAAGGAATCGTTGGAAGGAGTCAGTATATTTCCACTGCAGAGTGAAAACTGAATTCCAGAGAAACCGTTTTATCCCCTGCAACGCACCTGTTTTTGGGGATGGGGGGTAGTTCACAAAGGGGAAGGAGTTGTGAAAGTAGTGGGAAATTTCTGTGGTTGGATCAGTACTCACAGCATTTCTGTCAGGTTATCTCAGGATGAGATGATTCTCCACTATATTATCTGTTCTTTCTTTCTATTTCACCATGTCTGCAAACCTGGCCCGATTCAGCAAGCGAGCAAACAAGAGAGCGAAAGAAAAAAGTCAGTGAGACAAGTAGTTTTTTGCTACTTGAGAGCTAAAGGCTTTTTTTTTTCCCCTGACGGTTTTTCCAAAGATACAACACTGCAGAAAGCTGATGCATTGTTGGATCTTCTGTGAACAGAACAGAATTGCATGCTTCATCCTTTTCACTTTGGCTTCTCTGCTCTCTTCTTTGTGTGCGTGTTTGTATGTCTTTACTGTAGCTCAGCCCAGCTTGTCAAACAGAGACACAGTCCTTCATCTCAGAAGAGAAGAAAGATGTAGTCAGTTGATCGTGCTATGTAAGGACAGCCCTGGCTTTTACGCAGGTTAGCGGACTAATTTGTCTCATCTTTACAGGTCTTTACCACAGAGGAAATGCAGACACACAGTGGATGGAGGTAAGCTTTATGTTCCTTGAGGTAAGCTCTAGGGACTAAAAGTTCTGAACACTTTGGCTGAAAATGCAGCTTTAGCAAAAGTTACCTATGAATACATTTAGACTGTGACTGTAGATATTTGCAGTGCATTGCTTTCAGGAGTGCTTTCAAGTCCTTGAATATGGTATCTAAGAGAGGTATTCACTGATGGCTAAAATAAGTAATTTTAACAATTTCTTGAATTTCCAGGGCAATTTAACACTCAGAACTAAATCACATGTGACCGCTCTATCAAATCACTCTTCTTTTTGATGATCAAAGACTGGGCATGAGATGATTCACAAGGCTTCTACCTACAGGGATGTGAATTGATAAAACTTTAGCAAATTTCAAAGACATTAAATCCATTAAATTAATTGCATGCTGTGTGGTCAAATGTTTCGACATGTTGTAGGTATTTCACTCTTTTTATTGTGGTTAGTGTTGGGGTTATTACGCTAAAAAAGTAGTGTATTACATATATTACACAGGACACTTTTCTTAAAAGTAATGCAGTACAGTACTTAATTACGTTTATGTTTCTCTGTACAATGACCTGAAATGCATTGTCTGATAATTACCATTTAACATTATAAACCTATAGGCTACAGTCCCACACACCAATACAAATCCCTATCCTAATGAGAACACATATATGAGCTTTCTCTTAGTATTTAGGTATGAAAACAGCTGAAAATACAAAGCAAAGATGAAAACCGGCACAAAGAGACTTCAGAGCAATCACCACAGTGATTCTACTTTAGAAACATTAATAGGTAGAAACCTACCTTGTTGCCTGTTAAAGTTAAGGGTCTGGCTTCTGGGCTGGGGTAGGCATTCCCTCGGTCACCACTCTGTGTTCTTGGCTAGCTTAGTGTTAGCATGCTGTCTGTGCAGATGCTTGCAAAGAGCTGAAGTTGTGTTAGCAGCATTATGTGGTTGTTTCTGTTGTGGATTTAGTTTGCTCTTCCTTCCTTTTGTGCAATAAAAATAAAAGTAATGTCGATATCCACGCTGTAGACTGCGCCACTCCCTCCTACAACACATGAACTGAAATCAGCTGATTGTAGTGCAAGCTAAACGGACAAGCAGAATAATCAAACAGACTAGCAATTTCAAGGAACTGACCTATTGGGAACCAAACCATCCCTACTTCTGCTTAATTGCTTTTTCCAGTCCTTTCCACACAATCACCAGCTTATTGTACAAACACAGAGTCTTTTAAGGGATGGAGCAAATGAAGCAAGGGCATGCAGAATGGCATTTTTGCCCCCGAGGAGATAGGGCTTGAGTGTAGGCAAGTTATAATGAGCAACTTCTTTCATGAACAAGGAAACTCCACGTCCCTTGTCATCACACTGTAGCAATTAGCTGGACAGATGTGTAACTGCTTAGTAAATATTTTGTAGGTTTACCTGCAAGAATATTTATGATTTCACTAATCTATGATCGGGTTTTGACTGTCACTATTTAGTTAGAAAGACATCACACAATAATGTATATTTAAACCTAAGAGTTGTAATTTTGGTCCCTAAAGTTTTAACACCTTTTCCCTTCACACAGGCTTAATTATCTTTGGTTCTGTATACAGTTGTTGGGGCTGACAAGGAGTTCTTGGCACATAAAGATGGCTGTTTCTAAGCAACAGAGGGAAATGGTTTAAATTTTACAGGGATTATAATTAGATAGCCTGTCAATCAAACCATCTTTTCAGTCTAGTCACAACACAACCAGTCAAGATGACAAAGGAAATGACATGCTCAGTGGAGATCATTATCATTTTCTACTTTGGCACTAAACTCTCCGTCTTTCATCTCTGATTGTGATGCATAAAAAGACAATAACATCACATGTAGTATAGTATATAATTATGCCATGATTGTAGGATTTCAGTTTAAAGTAGCATGGGGCTTCAGTGGCAGGAAGTTACCTGTTTTACTACTGAGAAATATGTGTTTTTCCTGGTTTTATTCTATAGTAATAAACACAAGTCTTAAACCGTCTCTCGTTTCTTTATATTTTTCCTTCCAAGGATACAGATTTTCTTGTAATTTTTGAATTTGTCTTGAGCAATAGTCCTCAAGGCAAGTTTTTCTTTGGATTTTGGCTGCTTTGTCTCTCATTTTCAGTTGTTTGTAAAGCCACTTAGCACTGCAGAGTCTAAAAAGAAATCCACTTAACACTGAATCAAGCATAAAAAGGCACCTAACCTAAGAGATGAACCAGTGTTGTGTCCACACATAAGGCAACGTAATAAAAAATAGAATAAAATCATATTCAGGCATTCTGTGCAAAAACACACAATTTGTTCCAGTTTCTTTAGTTGAATCTATGGTACAACAGTAAAGTGTCTACAACTGTCTGTAAAACACAGTTTGGGCTCTATTATGATTTGGGGCTTTATTTCAGCCAGTGGTGTTGAGGATCTTCTCAAAATTAATGAAATTATGAATGGAGAAAAAATGAAAGAAAAAAAGTCAGATCTTGAGCCCCCATTCAAAGCATCTGATTGGGAACGCCTTTATTTTTTAGCATGGTGGGATCCCAAACACACTGACAGTGAACTAAACGTATACCTGGATAGAAAAACACGTCATGGATCGGTCTCCCAAAAGCCCAGACCTCAACATTATTGAAGCAGTGTGGGATCATTTTGGCAGAGAGCAGAATATAAGACAGCCAACATCCAAAGAAGAGCTCTGAAATATACCTCAAGAAGCCTGGAAAACCGTTCCTGAAGAATGATTTAAGAAATTATAAAAAGAATAAAGGTAGTCATATTAAATAATCACTTTCAGTCTGGTTAGAACTGTATAAACTGTTGTTGCCTTATATAGTGTATTTCTATGTATATCCAATTTTTCTTGCAAAATATGAAGAAATTGAATGAAGACTTTTCTGCAGTAGAATAAGATTGATTAAAATAATCGGCCTACTATTTAATAGCAGCACAAAATTACACAATGATTTGTTCTCAGATGTTTTTTTCTATCCATCAAAGTAGACTTCTCATTACTGGCAAATACATCTGGTCTGAAAGAATGCAACAACAACCTCACTAATGATTAAAAAACTTGTAAACCAGTTCAAGAAGAATCATTATATATATAAACCCCCAGCCTCTGAGTGGAAACATAACTAACACTAGTTAAAAATGTGCATTTTGTGGCCCTAAATCACATGCTGGCAAACTTTCAGTTCTTGACTTTGCACATGAAAATCTTGAGAACTGCTGCTGTAAAGGATTAAGAAATGCTTTAAAATCAAAACTAGGTATCACTGTTACAAGTGTTTTGTTCCCTTAAGTTGCAAACAAGGCAAACTGCAAACAATGTAATGCGCTTTTCATCCCACATTTGATATGATACAGATATATTAAAAAGACGACAGTGTGTGTGATTTTCTTGCTTTATAATACCAGTACTGAGGAAACATTCAAAGGCTGCTCAGCGGGATGTACTGCCATTGATATGTACCGCTTGCTGTGAGGAAAACACAATTTCAGAGTAAAAAACAAAGATCAGTAAGCTCATTGTTCACCTGATGCATTTTTTTTCTTTTTGTGCATTTGTGTGAATCACAAATCCGCTCCTTCAGTACCAATGAGACCATGCTGAAGTGGCTGCTATAATGATGAGAAAATGAAGAGAACATTTGGGTTTATAAAAGTGCCTTTTTTGCTTTCCAAAATAAGACATTTGGAAAAGAGGGTTTCTTCATTCCAGGATCACTGCCGACATGAACATAAAACCTAGATGAAACCACTGCCAACATTATAAATCAATCAATCTTAGTTTTTTGCCTCTAGAGCACTGAAGCCATGAAAACTGAAGTGGACATATGACATAATGGGCAACAAAAAATATGAATGCATATAGGAATGAACAACTGCAAAGTGTTCTGTTAAACACGATGACAAAAAGTGTGATCAGTGACATATGCAGGTGTCCCAAAAGAACCTGCCAGACTGCTGGCAGTCGCTGTGAAGTCGACGTCTAGAGCCCCACTCACGCAAGGCCTAGATACTGGTCAGTGACCCCTTGGTAACCAGCAGTCACTAGGGGAAAGTGTTTATTCTGAAGCTGGTTGGGGAGTGGTTGCTGAAGGTTGTTGCGTGTTGCTAATGCCAAACTGGTTGCAAAGAGGTATGCAGTCCTAAAAATCTCCTCTGAATTGCACTGGTTGCCATCAGATTGCCGTGGTCACCTCTAGTTTGCATGGAAGACATGAAATTTTCTGCAGACAATTGCACACTTGCCAAGCAATAGAGAAACAATGACAAGTGTGTCATAAACTGGAAACTGAGAATGTTCACCTTCACAGTAAATGTTGGAGCCTTAGACAGTATAAAAAATGGATCTAACTGCTGCCACATCATCCATGGGTTTCTGAAGTCCTTTCTCGAAGCCTGGAGATCAGCATCGTCATCTTGGTGCTGAAAAATTCAGTAGGGACAGCAAAGAGGGGTGGGTCTGAGTGTGAAACCACTTAGTGTTTGGGTAACGACTTATTGATAGCTTTTGAGAATGCTAAAGATAATACCTGAGTATGAAACATGGTATGATCGAGATTTACTAAACTGACTTTTTATGCAATATGACCTAAAATGGATGACTGATCCCGTAAACTCAGCAGAAAAATATGTGCCAAGGTCAAGACAGAAAGCTGTTTGTTTACAGACTTCTACAGGATCAGAGATCTTGGCTTATTTTTTCTGACCTGGAAGCTTTGGACATGTTTTATACTGTGTATGGCTGCATCAGTAAGGCACAACATTTAAAAGGTTCTCCATTTTTGGTTTGTGTCGCACTTTTTTAACTTTCACTAAAGCTTGGAGAGTAAATGGTGAAAGTTTGCAGAAAAGATGGCATCTTCCATGCAAAGTATGGGCAACTGCAGCAATCTGCTAATGACTCAAGCAATCTTACGGAGGCTTTTGGTGCAGTCTTTGTAACTGATTTCATCTAGTGAGAGCCAGAAACCTCCAGCAACCACTCACTGTGTGCGGTAAATGCACATTTTTCCCTACAACTGGAGGTTACCACAAGGTTGCTGATTGGACTTAAGGCCTGTGACTTAGGTCTAACAAGATATTTGTTATGAGGTATTTTTTAATTTTCAAAGTTTGGTCTAAATGGGCATTAATTTAAATAAGGAAGGAAATCAACATATCTTTAAATCTTTCTGTTTTAGAGCTTCAGCTGACTATCTAAGTATAAAAAATAATCAAAATAATCAGAAAAGTAATCATCAACTACTCTGATAATTGGTCATTTGTTATTTTCTAACTGTCTGTCCTTGGAACTTGATATATATGGAAAGGATTGAGGAAATTTCTTTAAATCTGGCAAAGTTGGGCTCAAAGATGAATTGTTTACATTTTATTGGTTAGTAGTTGAGGTCACTGCGACCAAATGTCTTTCTTAGTAATAATATTAACTGCATTCATAAGAATGCAGTGTGCCAGGAGGGAATTTCATTACATCTGGCTCCGTCCTCACAAAACACATTTTTGGACATTACTTATTCATGTGGTAATTATGTAAAAAAGAAAGCCTGATAGGATAAAATGCTGAAGTGATTATATTTCAGATGCAAAAGGCCAAAGGTCATCTTCCATGTGACATCAAAATGATCAACAAAAAATATCTTTCTGGTGATTATTCAGTACCCTACCTCAGGAACAGAAGGAGAGATTGTGGCCCTATTTCCCATTTAGTTGGATACTAAATTCCTGGCACTGACCTCAGGTGCCCGCTTGGAATCTGGAATGATTTTATAGATCTCTGCCTGCTTACAGCAAACATGAATCAGCCAGATAAGATACAGTGTTACTGGTGAAACATAAATACATGTAATACTTTTCATTTCATGACTTTGGAGACATGGTGGATATGTTTGTTGAAGGATGTTGAAATGCTGAAGAAGAGGATGCAAAGAATAGGGTGGGATGGAGGCAGATGATTTGGTGTGGCGACCCCTAATGAGAGCAGCAAAAAGAAGACTTTTAAGTCATAACATCTGTTATACAAGTCTAGACAGCCACAGAGGTAAGCTGAGGCTCGACTGATCCAACCATAGGGTGAGCAATTCGTGTCTCATAAGAACTTCAAGATTTTTGAGGTTTTGGCTTCTTTTTATTTAATAAAACACCTGTCAGAATGCATGAACGAAAGATGACTCATGCTACAACCCTACTGTGGATTTAGAACTGTCATGTATTGTCACAAGAAGAGTAGCAATATAACAATAAATAATTAATACAATGTATATTTATAATTTCACATGCAATGTTCAGGAAAATTTAAAGAACACATTTACAGGGAGAGGAGTACTTGTTTATTCTGTTCACACCTTGTTTTCCCTGTCACACAGTATTGCCACACTGAAAGTTAGTTTTCCTTCTCTGCACTGTTGCCCCCGATTGTGGAGTTTTAGCCAGGGGATTTGTCACATCAGTTCATAGGGTCTGACCAAACAGCACTAAACAAGCTTTATGCTTTAACAGCAACCGCTCTGTTTCCTCGCTGCTGCCTGTCCCAATTCATGCCTTTCTTTTCATCACCCTCATCTCTGCATCAACATCACTTCCCTTTGCAGTGTTTTCGGAACATCCGCGTCCTCGTCTAGCTCATTCTCACCTCCCTTCAGTTTCTGTCTTTTCATCAGGTCCATTTTTGGCCTTCTATCGCTCCTTTTATTTTGAGCAGAAGTGGAAAAAAATGTTGAGTGAAAGAAAACCAGAGAGAGAGACAGCCAGTAACAAAAACAGAAAAAGCTGAGCAAGGTCAGACTGTACCGTTGCTGTTAAGAATCTCTTCCTCTTTATCTGTTCTTTTCAATTCAGTCTTGTTTTTACATTGAGTTTGAAATTGACTAACACTGGGTTTGAAATGTATGTACAAGCCTGAGATTCACTTTTTTTGCTTTTTACCCTTCTTGTGTAAACCTGCACAAACCCTGCTTAATTACAGCATTCCAGCTCCTGTGTGTTATGTGGTATTTTCTGTACAGTGATGAATGGCGTTGAAGCTGCATGCAATCCTGCATTTTTGCACTTTATATTTTTTTCCTTTAGAAGATAACCCCTCCTTTGTCTCAGATATTGTCCCGCTGCATCGTAGGAGATCAACCAGTAAATTTAGGCTCATCATGTTGGTCACAGCTGGAGGAGCACTGACAGGCACATTGTCTTGGTCCAGCCCGTGTAAGCAGAGATTGAGGGGATAATTTCAGGAAGGTCACGACAGCGATCTTTAGACGTCAGTGAACCGGAGCCTTTTTGGTGTAAAACTGCCTGAACAGGAAATTATCTCATTCACATGTCTGTCCTTGCTTTGGTAGAGTAAGTTCCTAAAACATGAACTACAACCAATAAAAGCCAAAATGCTTCAGGCAAAAGTCCTTTTCTGAAAAAAAAAAGTTTTATATATGGTGGTTTGATCTGGGAGGTTGAGTTTCTCCCCTTGCCCTGGCCTCTTTTCAGCAGTGACTGTGCCTGTGAATAATTCATAGTGAGGGACTCTAGTGAGTGAGAGCGTGCAGAGAGGCAATATCAACACTGTCTTAACCTTGGGCTGGCAGCCACAGGTTTCTGTTGAGGTGAGATTCAATTAGACGAGGAGAGTAGTGTCTTATCCTTCACTTTATTTCCTCCTCACTGCAGCTCGCTGGAGCACAGACAGCTAAAGAGGTTCATAGAACTGGCAAATGCTTGATAATATATAATGAGGAAGTTTAGAAAATCATTACATTATTAAAAGCGACATGTAAATGTGGACTCGTGTAGATAATTTACAGTATGACTGGTTTAACTGCAGGGTTTGCTATAATATTAAAAATAGTGTTAATTATCATTCTGACTAGAGTGAAATATGTGAATTCTTCCATACAATGATTAGTGCAGAAGAAAAATGAAAGAAAAAAATGTGCTACTTATCCTCAGGCAAAAATTATTACTATTTCAAAATTACATTTTGGTCAAATTTAGGATTTAAAACTTCTTGTAATTTTTTAAAAAGTGGTCTTGAGCAATAATTTTTTTTTTTTTGCTTTCTGAAGGTCTTTCAAAGTTTTTCTTTGAAGATTGGTTGCTTTTCCACTCATTTTCAGTCCAGTCTGTTTACCTGGCTATTTTCAGAGGAATTCATTTATTTTTGAATTTATAAATCATTCAAGCATAAAAAGGCATCAAATTCAAGGCATGAACCAGTGATGTGTCTACACATAACAGACAACTTAGCAAAGAACCAATTTTAAATTATCTTTAGGCACTGTTGCAAAAACACATAATTTCCAATTTCTTCAGTTTATCTAGGAAAAATGCCCCCCAACATTTGCACCAACAAGGTGATTCCCAAAGAGCTATTAGCCAACACCTGGGCATATGTCAACATGATGTGCAGTGTGCCATTAAAAAATCTGAGGAAACTTGACAAATGGAGAACAAAAGATGAAGTGGCTGGTTTACACAAACTATCTACACAGATGAACAGTGAAAGTCTGAAAGTCATGTTCTAGAGAAATAGGAAAGAACCCACAAAGACCTTATACAGGACCTGAGAGATGCATCTGGATCTTTGTTTGATCCACCAACCTAAAGTATCATCAAAAAAGCTCTCAGTGACAGGCCGACTGTCCAGAAGCCATTTTTAAGAAAGGGGAATAGAGAGAAAAGTCAGAGGTATACCAGATCGCACAAGAACTGGACTGAAAATCAGTAGCAACAGGTCTAATGAATCCAAATTATATGATGGATCCAAGTGTGACATCTTTGGTTGAAACTGTCATTAATATGTACAGGGGAGGTCAGAAGAGAGTTCAGGCTGTGTTGAAGAATAAATATTGATTTTCAAGTTCATTAAAATTGAAGAAACAGTCTTTTCCTTATATATTGTATTTTAATCTATGTTATCAATTACCTGGTTTAAGACTTTTGCACAGCACTTTAAAAAATGTAATGTTTCAAAAGGCAGAATGAATTTAACAGTCCGATAAATAATAAGGATTTTGACAACCTCGGGGCATTTTTCATCTCCTTTATTCAGTTCTTGTTCACATTCTTTAATTTGTTCTTATAATTTTGGGAGATGTGGTTATATGCCATCTTACTAAAAGTAATATACCCCATTCACCTTAAGAATTAGAAACTAAGCATTTCTTTTCAGAGGTTAAAATATAAAACTACAGACTGAAAAGTAATTAGAAGTTTTCCCCCAGTAAAACCACACTGTGAGACTTAGTCTGAGGAAAGCTTCAGATCTCAGGAGAGACATGGGTAACAGAGAAGTGACAGGCATTGATGAGAAACCCTTTTGGACTCCTGCTGATCAATTACGATCAATTTGTGCCAAGAGCAAGTAAAACGTGGTACCTTACTGATTACTGATTGCACTTTTAGGCACCCATAATTAGACTTCAAACTGAAGGGACATAAAAGACTGGGTTGCTTTGTGTCCCGTGTTGTGTATGTATTGTGGTTTCAATAGAAAGGCTCGGGTCCTATTTGCTCAGATTAGATGCCAGTCTTTCAGATTTTCTTTTTTCAGTTATTTCCTGCCTAACGAGACACATAAGAAAGATATTGCCTTCATTTAATTTTATGATTATTTCTTCAGCATCCCTCCTGGTGACTTTATCGAGGCTGTTACTCACACCCAGGAGGGATCAGGATGACTGGCAGCTGCTTGGCCTTGAACTTGATCAGGTAACAGTGAGCAGTGCAGTAAACACATTGCTGCACATGTCTTTCTGCAAGGCAAAATAAGAACTGCAATAAATCATTTTGCCTTTAAATATACATAGCTTCTTATGCCCGAGGCTTCTTCTGCCAGCATTATGGATTTTGTCAGGAAGAAAATCTTTATTTAATAGTCTGTGTTAGAAAATGTGTCAGATTATTTGAGATGAGTCACACAGGGGAAAGGCTGAAGAGATTCAATAGGCGCTGCTCTTTAGGTATCATAGGAGACCATTGTTGTGTTAGCTCAGATCTTTTCCTCTGTCTGCCTGCTTTCCTCCCACTCCACTCTTATGTGTGCTGAAGAAAAGGATGCTGGTTGCTAATGGATAGAAGCAGAAAACGAGGAGTGTGTGTGTGTGTGTGTGTGTGTGTGTGTGTGTGTGTGTGTGTGTGTGTGTGTGTGTGTGTGTGTGTGTGTGTGTACCTGTAGGGAGTTTAGGAGGATGAAGACGTAGGCCATTACAATGGATAGAGGTACCAAAACACCACACAGCCACGTCAGTCCAAGGATGGGCAGCAACACCAACACTGCTTTGACAGCAGCCCTGTACCCACAAACACAACAACCAATCACACCAGTCTAAAGTAGCAGACTGAGTTGAGCAAACCACGTAAAATGCATTTAATTATTTCCTTCAGGTTCTCCTTCTGATCATCTTGTATTCAATTTCCAAGTTTCCCAACTTTTTATTAGTTTTTTTGTCACAACTGAGAAGCTTCGGTGAGCCGGTTGTTCCATATACAACCCTATACAGCTGGAAGGCTCACGGGGTGAAAACTTCCCACCTTAAATCCACCTTAATTCTGTTTAGAGTGGAATTAGCTTTCCGCTTAGGTGACCGCCAAACCGCAACAGCTGTCTGTGTGTTCTCGTGTGTGTGACATGGCATGCGACGGGCCCTAGTTTATTCAGCGGAGGAATGTGTTTGAGTTTCCGAGACGGCCGCCACCCAGGCAAATAGTTCAAGGCCTGTTTTGAAAACCTTCATAAAGCACCTACTGTGAGCCCCAGTGGACTAAGGTAGGTTCAAACACGCCCACAATCATGATTTCATCTGATAGGATCATATAGAAGCTTGCAGGATTTCACTCCAATCACACTGAAGTAAAAAGACAGCAGGGACGGAGCCTGGGATGGTGCTTTTGTACGGACATCAGAGTTCAATGGAGACGTCAGTGTATCAAGTCGGGTTTAGCCACGGTACATGGTATGGAACAAGGAGAGTTAACTTCACAAAACCTTTGGTCTTTAGTTAGTGATTTGCACGCATGCTACATTTCAAATTACCACTAAATTAATCCAAACTAAAATAAGTTAACAAATACATCACCTCTATATTTTTCTTTTAAATTGAAAGAATATAAATTAGTCGGTTAGTAACATAATTTTTCAATTCAGAACAACACCATGGCTTGAATTATTTCTATGACATATACACAAATTAAATATACTGTTGCAAGTTACGACAACATATACAATTTGTCATGACTTAAAAGATATTAAACACTGAGAGTATAACATTACAATCAGTTAAAGCTAAATTCCTTTATATGACTATCAATAATAAAATCCACTCAAAAGTATTCCTTTCTCTTGCCTGATAAACAAAAGCCACTGATTTAAATTGACAAAATGCAGTACAAAATCACTTAACGACTACAGCTTGTCTGTTTCAAGGCCTCTAGCCAGGTGAACACATATTAAAAAGAGGTCAAATGGTGCCTCCTTGTGGTTGGTACCTGATCTGTTCATACGCTCGCTCCACCGGACTGGCTCCCATGGCCAACATGATGGACCTTCTCTTGGCTGTGGAGATTGTGATGACCACAACCCTGGTTAATACCAATATGTTCACCTTCAAAATAAAATCAGGAGAGTGCAGAAATGAGGAAGGAGCAAAGACTCCACAGAGACCGTCAAAAAAGGAAAGTAAATACAAATATCTAAGGAGATGTAGTAACATTAGGTTTTATAGTCCAAAACTATTATTCCTATTATGCTCTTTTTTAACAACATCAGTTCAACTAATTATAATTTAATTTGCTGACCATGATGATGAAGATGACAGGTCCAGCAAAACCCCAGATAATGCCATTCTGCAGACTGAGCCAGCAGTAGTCATCAGCCGAGTACTTGCTCGGGGCTGACGCTAGTGTGATGGTGACTATCAGCACAGGCAGACCTGGTTAGATTGAGAGGTTTTAAAAAATACACACAGAGGAGGTAAAAGCACTGATGTTTTGTTGAATCGCACACACAGAGAGGCAGCATGACAAACAGGCTTTTTCTCCAAAGAATTTAGAGCACTGCACATTACGCAGTGTAACAAATCAACCAAGTCCATCCAAATTTGAAACTGCAACAACACACAGTAACCACAACAAAAACCTGGCAGCCCATCTGCATGTGTAACGATAAGAAACAATTTGGTTTGGTCAAGTAACTGTACCCCAGCCGATGAGATAGTAATATTTCATATGTTGCTCCTCGCTTAGGTTGACTGCAACCACCTTGCTCCAGAGCAGCAGACCCTCCACCAGCATCCAGCTAAATGCCGCCATGAAGAAGAGATGGAGCAGCGCCGCCACGAGCGTACAAGCCACCTTTAAACACAAGAGCACAGGCATAAACGTACGATTTTTCATTATGAGATTAAACTTGCATTAGTGATACTCAGTGATAAAAGTCAAGAGTGGCTACAGTCCCTAAATACACACACAAATAAAAAATGTTTAAACTGTATGTTTAAGGTGAAATATCCCATTTACATCATTATCAATCTCAGTACCACAGATAACTGTATGCATGGTTTTGCATCCTCTATTCAGGAAATGTTAGTTTGTGTAAATTAATGATTGTGATTTATTTGCAATAGGAATTAAAAACCAACTAAGGACATGTTTTTTTTATTTAGACAGTCATTTCAAACATTTCTAATCTTCAGCTAAATACTGCGCAATTCATATGTAGGTGTAGGTGTTATAAATGCTCTGTATTTTCTTGAATCAAGATTTATATCACTTGCTTATTTCACTGTGACAATACTCCAAATAGGTGTAACTCTACCAACGTTTAATGACACCCTCTATAAAGGTTATGACATCTGCAAACCTACTTTTAAAAATCAACATAATATTTACCTTGTTGTGAATGGCTGAGCCGCTGCACAGCAGAATCACCTGGGCACAGATAAGGGCAACGAACAAGTTCTTGTGAATGGACGTCCTGTCGGATTTGGGGATACTGTGGATAGAGAGGGGGATAACGAAACCTCATCCAAAGGAAGATATATGCTATGGAACCTGCTTAAATAGAATTGCACCAATCCAATGCTATCTCAGTCATACTGCTAAGATAAGATAAGATAACTCTTTAGTGTCATTGCACAGTCATATCTAGTACAATAGTACAACGAAATTGGAAGCTGTCCCACGTCGGCACTACGCACAACTGTTACCATATTTCTCTGGTTTTGCAACTCTTCCGTTTAACACATGTCACCAGTAACATCAATCGAAATGTAAAACAGAGGAGCCACCAGCCATGAATGAGCCAAATATCTGGTCATAAGAAACAGATAGTGGTAACAGACACTATGGTATGTGTAGTTATCTTGCACTTGCGTGTTTTACATGATTAAATGAAGGTAAACAACGAGGGATGCTGGTACATAATATCACTATGCTCCGGTGCTACACTTCTCAAAAATAGCTGCAGATTGATCAACAGTTAACTGTAATCCTGCCTTCAGGTGGCTGCAGGGATTCGATAAAGGAAAAGCTTTTCATACAGAATAAAGGAGCAGAACAAGAGGTACTCTAAGAATTGTGCAGAATCTCATTAAGTCACAGACTGACTTGGTTCTGAGATGTGACGTAAAATACTGACAACATGCTTTGTGCCAGTTCATTTTTACCCCCCACCTGAAAATGTGAGTAGCAGCACAATAGGGAAACCATATATGTCATTGTTTCCTCAAACACCCAAAAAGAACAAAACAACTACTCATACTATCTTTACATGACTTCAATATATTGAATATTTCCATCTCACACTGAAATATCAAACAGAAAACATAAAAACAAGAGACAGCTGAAACTGGCTGAGAGGTAAATTAAGTAGAGAGCCTCTCATTATCTGCCCATCAGGCTGATTTCATGTCTGCATCACTGCTTGAAACCACTGTATCCCACTGCATGAATACGAGTGTCCTCGGCTTTGTGCGCCTCAGCTTTGTCTCTGGTTGCGAGTGAATTTAAGCGCACAAACACATGTACATCATACATCAGTGTGCGTGAAACGCGAGGCTGCGCTCTCTGTTTTTAGGGCAGTCGTAAATTGCCGAGGCAGCTCCTCTCCAGCTGATCGCGATCCCTCAATGACCGTAATGTTAATTAACAGCTGCAGAATGCCACCATAAACCTTCAGGGTGGACTCACATGTAGACAACAGTAATTACTGGATTAGCGCATGTCAATACTATCATAGCTTTAGGAACAGAGCCGCAGCAACGATACTACTGATCGGTTATCTCACCGTGTCTTTCTTATAACACGACAATGCTCAAAAAGGTGTAAAAAATACACAAAAAATGCCTAAATGATATATGTGCTACATAATAAATCTTCCATAACAAGAATAAAATTAGTTGAAAACTATTGTTCTTGCAACAGAAATGATTAGAATTTATAATGAGTCCAAATTATAAGCTATTAGCATTTTTAAGACCACTATAATAAAGAGAGCTTAGTTGGACCTCTACTTAACTTTCTTAATTGTACACACAATAGAAATATAAACACTGGAGATTTTTGCTATTTTGATTTTGGAAATGATGATGATTCCATTTTCAAAATTACATGCGTACTTGAGCAATACACTACAGTATACAACATAAAATATGTATAGCAGAACCACTGCATCTGCTTGACACCATGTGCAAAAAGTGACTGCTGTGTTTAGCAGCACAAAAGAAAGTGAGGCTGCCTTGCGTCTCGTGGCTCAGGCAAACAGAAAACAGGCAGCTATTTTCGCATCATAGGCAAGCAGGTCAGGAAAAATCAGTTACTTACTCCAGCACAGTGAACAGCATCAAGGTCACCACCAGAGCACACAGAGATGCACCACAGCCAATGAATGTCAGCTTGGTCAAAATAAGCTCTTCCTCTGGACTCCACTGGGACAGAAGGAAAGGCAAGTAGTGGGAGAAAGACAAAAGAGGGGAGAATGTTGTCAGAGAGTCCTAGTGGTTGACGAGCAGCCATCCCATATCTGAAAAATCACAAGTTTGATCTGAAAGAAAGTGATTTCTTACGTCATCGCTGAATTTTTGTCGGTTAAAAGGACAAAACATATATGGTTACATTTTTATAAACTCAAAATCTTGCTGATGGTATTGCTCTTTGATGTACTTACAAACTTTATGTTCTTTAGGTAAACAGAGAGAACAGCTGTACTACATTCTACATCCTTCAACACAACAGGCGCAGTATGAGTGACACCTGCTGGCAGACATAGAATACTGCAAATCCTATCCCCAAGATCAAAGATTAAACTGGAGTTGGATTTAGACGTACAGTCACAGTAAAAAGTAATTCAAGTACACTTAATTCGGTTTTATTTATATAGCATTAAATCACAAGAACAGTCACCTCAAGGCGCTTTATATTGTAAGGTAAAAACCCTACAATAATAAAGAATAAAGTACATGCTCCATCAGTTATAAAACTTTACATATTAGGACATTTATTCAAAATGTATTCCTTACCAGGTCTTAGATAAACAACAAAAGACTTACTATATCACGTCACTATTTATTTAACACAAACTAGAGCAAAATGCAGAAGCAGTATGTGAAAAACTAAGTGCAACCTAAGACCCAGCAGCTTGTAGAACCACCGTTATCAGCAATAACTTGAAGTAACTTCAATTGTTTTCTCACATTTTTCTCATTTTGGGCAAGATACTGAGCCCAAGTTGCTCTCGTTTGCATCTATCAGAGTATAAATGTATGCGATAGACAGAGAGCCCTTACCCAGAAAAAGCATAGAAAAAGGTTCCTTTATGAATGGGTGTGAATGGGCTAATAAGGCCAGTTGTACAAAGTGCTTTGAGTGCTCATGTAGAGTAGAAAAGTGCTACATTTGTCATTTACCAACGGCTGCTAGGTGCACAAATCATCCCCCCTCCACCACCGTGCTTGACAGTTGGTATGAGGTGTTGGTGCCGACATGCTGTGTTTAGTTTTCTCCAAAGGCGGTGCTGTGCATCATGGCCAAACATCTCAACTTGGGTCTCACGGTTTGCACAACTGCGATTTTGCAAATGCATAAGCAACGCTCACATATTTTCTAAATGTACTTTCATGAACTTTAACATGATAACTGAGGCCTGAAGTGTAGCTTTTGGGTTTTCTCTTAACAATATCCAATCTGAATTTGAAAGCAGACCTGAAAGCTCCTGACCGGCAAACTGCTAAAACGTCTGCTTTTATAGTGCTCACACTTATCAATGATCATTTAATCACTTCTATTTGCTTAGCAGCTACTTACCATCTTAATATCTTTGGAAGTAGAATAGAATAGAATAGAATTCAACTTTATTGTCATTGCACATGTCACAAGTACAAGGCAACGAAATGCAGTTTGCATCCATCCAGAAGTGCTTTAGCCATAATAGATATATTACAAAATATATATTAGCAATAATATAGATATATAAATATATTACAGAAATGGGTCAGTAGCAAGTAGCAAGGGTGCACTTAGTTTATCATACACTGCTTTCAAATTTTGGCTTAATTTTTGATAAATTAATAAAGATGTGGTGTAATGTAACACGTTTTGTAGATGATCTGAGATTGTACTTACCTCATTTTGAGACCTGATTATTTTTATTATTCCCTTATATACGATGCCATTTTTACCATGAATATAAAATGTATTATAATATACATGTTGTAAAAAATGCACCACATACCTCATACCTTTTCTAAACTGTTTACAGTTTACCTCAAATAACCTAAAACTTGATGTGTGTGATTTAAATGGGGGCATCACATCAAGTTACCTGTGATTCGAGGTAATTCATCAGCACTGCAAAGTTTGTTGTATGGTTACACAAACAGGACGTGACACTAGAGCCATCAAGGATCACTGTGCAGCCTTCACTGGACCAGCTATTGGTATTCGTGTGCCTATACACAAGCAGAAACACACTCACTGATAAAGAATCACACTCATATTTAGGACTGAGACATCCTGAAGGGATAGGGACATGCCTCTTAAAACATCAAACAATATGCTACTTCCTACATCATTTATCTAATTAATTGAAATAATACAATTTTCAGGGATATTTATGTGACTGAGCTGTTGGTCAAACTTACATCAGGCTGAAATTCCAGAAGGCACAAACAGGAATAACTCTCTTTGAATACTCCACCTAGAAACAGAATCATATGTTTGCACTTGTTTTCCTCTTTCTTCATCTTCTTCTTTTAATTAATCTGTGGGTGGTCATCAAACTTTGGCTTATTTTTCAAATGACTATTTCTTTCTATTCCATGTGCTGCTTGCGAAAGGATGAAACTTACTGTAAAATGAAATGCTGCAACTTATTTTTAATAAAAGAAAATTGCATAGCTGCTAATATCATGCTGTGTGACATCCTCTGCACAATAGACCGCATCACCTGTGATGATGAAAGGGTGTACTTGACAGCAACAGGTATGGTTTCGGGGTTCGAGGCATGTCGGACCGTGGCTGATATGATAGCTGATGCTAGATCTCCTGGGAGAGTACTGGGAAAACAGGCAATGGTTATCGCTTAGATATATCTTACAAAAACAATTCAAACTACAACCATCAGATTAATCCCCATTCTTTAGAGTAAAAGTGGCTGAAACCAGACCACAAAGATAAGATAAGAAATTATAGTTCATTAAAAACAGAGAAACAAACAACAGGAAACCTTTTCACTTTCTCTTGGTGACTCAGTGCAGACTCCTTTGTTCCTGGCACAATGTCACTGAGCTGGCTGTAATGGGTATGAATAAATATCACCTCCTCATATCCTGTTTAGAGATAGTGGACAAAACACTATGTGGGTCAGTGGTTCATCTAGGCGAGCATCTAACATGCACATTATATGTGTCTATAGCATTTGTAGTGTAAACTAATGGTTAAGGTCAGCCTCTAGAAAAAGTGCATTTCCATGTGTGTGTGTGTGTGTTTACTACCTAGTGTATGTATCCTCTGGAGCTCGGTCTCAGGAATAAGCAACTCATCGTGGGTACTGGTGCTGGGCTTGTGAGAGTCAACCGCAGATGGCTTGTAGACTTGATTACAGCTGTCCTGGGACAGCTTCTGCCACTTCATGTACACATCTGACAGCCAAGCAGATGCAATGAAAATATTAACAGAAACCATAAGTTAAAAAGCCACGAGGCACCAAATGTTTGGATCATTGCGCGTGTGTGTGTGTGTGTCCTTTCACCTATATTCTTGGTAGAAAGACTCAAAGTTCTTCCCTTAGTACAAAGCATCCCTGCAAAAGCTTCAGTGAACTTATCAATGGTCTTGACAAGCGTAAATGGTCCGACGTTGACCTGAACAAATCGATCAAACAAAGGTTAATGGAGGTGAAGAGCTATATTTGGAGAGTAGATTATATTTAAGTAAGTAAGTGGGGCGCCTCAAAGCAACAGAGTCCTGGGTTATGTATGTACCAGCTGGCTGGGGCCTGTATGTCTGGAGTACTTGGACTTTCTCTCACGGCCCAACGACTTGGATCTGAGATTAATTGGTGATTCTTAATTGCCTGTATGTGCAACGTGAGCATGAATAGTTGTGATGGTGACATATCCAGGGTGTACCCAGCAACTAATTTCTTAAATCTAAATTTGCGTTATAAATAAAGGATAGAAACACAGACTGTGTTAAGTGATGCAAGCAGGTTTCTTATGTATTGTTAAGAAACAACTTTAAATTATTTTCTGATAGATTAAATAAGATTCCCACAGTCCGTATCCTGTTAAATCCCAGGGTAAAATAATTTGCTACAATGTTTTTAATAATTTAAGGAGGTAAAATGTTAATAAACACACAATTTTAATTAAGTTTAAAAAAATGGAGGATTTCACAGAGATATCACTATAGAAACATCACAACTCACCCCATCATCCGTCAGACCCATCCACTGTGAAGCCATGCGTGGCTCCAGGATCAGACTTGCAATATTTAGATAGTTGGTGGCAATGGACACCATGACCTCTGTGGCATTATCTCCGGCGGAGTGAAATCTAGCTGGTGGAGTTACGTCCATCATCTGAGATAGGTAGAGGACATCGCTGGCGGTCAGGAGGAGAGGGCCACTTGCCTCTATTGTATGTAGGACAGCTTGGGTCAGCTGCTGCAGCAAGGTCAATTTGTCCCAGGAGCTGTTAGCACCCACCTCCCCTGTTACCTGAATAAATAGAATAGATCAAAGTTATAAGATTAACTTAACTGCATATACTTAACTGCAGTGCAGCGCTGCTGATTCACTGGTCCTCTTCTACTTCAATCACATCTATTCACCAAGCATTCTTGGGTGATTCTCTAGGATTTTGATCTTAACAAATATACAAAGTTGAGATGATGACTCTCCTAAAATTGGATCAGATAGCTCCAAAAGTGTCTTAAAAGTGTCAGTTTTGTCCTGGATACATCTTCCACAAAACAGCTTAAATGAAACGTAAATGATCAAAGAATATCCTTTGTTGGGGATTTTTTAGCACGTGTTACTCTAGGTTGGTGATCTGCTCACAAACATTAATACTTGGTAGTTTAGCAGGCTGTACCACCACTGCACTACCTAATAACCACCTCAAAGCTGACTCACAGGTTTATTGATGAGATCCTTGTTCAGCCTCCTGAAGAAGGGTGTCTTTGGTAAACTGAAAACACCCAGCCTCTCTGCAGAGACGGACACAAATATAATATAATATGCTGCAATCCATTAGCACAGCGGTCCCCGAACCCCACGGTACCGGTCCGTGAGTTGTTTGGTACCGGGCCACGAGAGTCGAGGCTCGTGTGTGAAATTGATGGTTTTCAGGGTTTTTATCATTCACTCGGTTTCCCTGGGTCTTTTCCCGTGTTGTAGTTGTGCGTCTTATTTTGAAGGAAATATTTACACGCTACCATAGCGACCAGAGAGCATTAAGGGGCAGAGAGGAGGATGTTACTCTCAGTGTTGTTGGCGCATTTCACGAGGACGCTGCTAATAAAGTTACGCAATTACACAGTGAATTCGCATTTATTATTATATTTACAAAATACCACAGTTTTTGTCTTGGTCGTATCATTTTATTTTGTTGTATTTATCCGCGACACCTTAAAGGCCGGTCCGTGAAAATATTGTCTGACATTAAACTGGTCTGTGGCGCAAAAAAGGTTGGGGACCGCTGCATTAGGACACAAAAAGCACACACAGCACCCTAAAAACCTATTTAAAAATAATTTAAAAACAAGAAAACTTAATTGCATAATTCAATCACATTACGATGCACGATGATTATTATCTGTACCTCGCCTACACTGACAGACAGCTCCTCTGGAGGAGTTGCATTTGGCTAGGCGGGAACGCTCTGTGACGGGGTCAAAAATGCCGCACTCCTCATCGGTTCTCTGGCTCTCTGCAAACATGGAGAAGAGAATAGTGAGGCTTATACATATTATTAAACTGTTGAAAATCGCATAGGGAAATATCAATATTGATATTATGCTGATAGGCAGTAGTTTGGATAATACAAAATAGAGAAATGTTGCAAATGTAAGACATTTCAAACAGGAAACTAAAAATACACAGCAGTGCTTAAAAAAAAGCTTGTTATAACCCCATTAATCAACAAGTCTTAAAATACAATACAGTATAGTAGGATGTAATTGGGTGACTTCAAATTGACCCAGATAGGCATTACCTTTACCATTACATGCTCTCCCTGTTAGAAATGGAGTAAGTTTGTTAACTTGGCTATGTATAAAAATTGCACTAATACTGAAATAAACATGGTTTCAAATTACTAACTTATAGTTAGCAAATGCTTCCGGATATTTACAAAATTTTACACAACGTGCATCACTCTAGTCATCTATTCTTCCATTGTAGAATTTTATAATCTGTTTTGCTTTACTCATATTAAAATATTTTACTTGTATACCAAAACACTGTATTTTATGCATATATGTGTCTATGTATTTTTTAGTTTTTTTTGTCACTGCTAGCATAATCTGGACATATATGTCTTATCGTAATCTTTTATTTTGGTCTGCAACACATGATACTAAATCTGTTTTACTGAATGTAAATAAATGTACATAAAAGCAAAATGCAATGATCAGCAAATCTTTTGAAGCCTATATTTGATTGAAAATAGAAGAAACTACATTAATCAAATTAATCAAGTTTTTCTGAGGAAGAATTTCTGATTACTATGAATTTAATGCCAGGGTCAGAAAAAACATTTAAGGCAGGGAAAGCAAATAGCTAGGGAAGTTGTGTACTAAACTAAACTAATTTATAAAAAAAATTATTAATAATTAAATAACATTTTACAAATGATTAGGTTGCTTAACATGATTTGATCCAAGATCTTACAGGCACACATAGTAGAAACTACGTGGTAAAAGCTAAACATCCTCAGGAGCCTGCAGGCTGAGGGCTTGACATTACAGGATATAATGTAGGGCAGCAGCAACATTACGTAGGCCATCAAATTGGGAGGGTGCGTTTTTACATTGGTTAATACTTGAGGATAGTCCAGCATGTTATGTTGTAGCTCAAAGACTTTGCTTTATTTAAAACTATACTATGGAAACAAATATAATCCAGAAACATGCCTTTCCTGGGGCTGAGCTCCTTTAAAATAGACTGAGGTAAAGTGGGACACTGTCCTGTTCTAGCTAAAGACGAGAGGCAGCACCCGTTCACTTAAAGCATACAATTCAAAAGCCAACAACTGTGATGGTTTGGGGGATTACTAAAAGCCCCATTGACGATGAATGACAAATACAGGTTTTGGAGCACCACAGGCAACCATACTGATGACTTATGGTACACTAAGGAAAGCCACGGCTCAAAGCATCTTTTTGCTGGCATTTAATATTAAAAGTAATATATGTAATTGTGACAGCTGATGTTCTCATTAATGTATTTGGAGTTTTTAGTGAAACTCTTGTAAAAGAAAAGTCTGGGTGCTAAGCTGAAACTGGTCTTGGCATGTGCTGGCATTCGATTCAAATTGAGCAGGAGTGGAGCTGTACATCAAAGTTATTGCTTTTATTCATGCTAAAGCACAGTCACGGTCATAAAGTGCTAGATGATGTTATTTAGTATAAAACAATGTTTTACTTCTAAGTGTAAAGCTGACATTATTTCTAATAATAATAATTTGTATCCATAGAGGACTTTTCCATGTTATACCTTGTTGCCACAACATTAGAAGCAAGAGTTTATAAGGTACTGGCTTGACCCATATATTCTCCAGGTTTCAATATGACTGAACATATGTGGTATGCGCTGGAAAAACATGTGTAAACTCTTGAAGGCTCCGCTTCCCAGCTCACAGGGCTGGATCGGCCGCTAACGCCTCTGTCCCTGATAACACATAATGCTTTGTGCTTGTTCTGGATGTACAAATGGTGATCTAGCCACTATTTGGCAGGAGTTTTTAATGTTGACGCTGGACTGTGTATGTCTGAGAGGGTTTGATGAGAAAGAGAGAGAGAGGGAAAAATGAACCCGCCTGACAGAGTAGCAGGCAGTGCCAAGATTTTTCAAGTCCAGTAACTGAAGGAAGGCAACAGTCACCCTACAAACATTACGTTGATTACATTATATACACCCTAACCCTAACCCCCTTTACACACAGATAGTCTTTAAAGTCTTTAAAAGACCTGCAATTAAATTCTGATTGTGTGAGGGAAAATAAGTGAGTGAATTCCAACACGCTGCCTTCTACACGCTCGGCTCCAGCAGGGGGAGGGAGATTTTTGGAATTTCACTGCTCATTAGAGACCATGATGTCAGAAGGGGAGACGTCTGTTTTGAAGGGTGGGACTCGGGGTGATATGAGTCAAAAAGCATTTACCAGAAACATCAGGAGCCCCACCAGCTGCCAATTACAACTTGGTCACTAGCTCCCTTATTCATATTAGGGAGGAAGGAAGGGAGGGAGGGAGACAGATGCTGAGAGAAAAAGTGTGCCTGTGTTTGTTTACTAATGTTTAAAACTTGAATAATAAATGGTTGTCATTGGTTGCCACTATAGCAAACACGATGTAACATGTGATCACTGGATATTTACACGTATAGTTTTTTTTTAAATCTGGAAATTATCTGATTTTTTAAAAGAGCCAATAAAAATAAAATGACATTTTCACAGTTTTAGTTCCAATTTTTTAAATACTAAGAGATATCATTTATGATTAAACTGCTTCTGTTCAGTTAAACAGTTTCACTATTTCATGACATTGCATTACTTGACAGCAGCTTCTGGTTCTAGCAGTCAAAGCATTTTTTAGACCTTTTAGATGTGATCACATTATGATTGGGTAATGATGTGGGTGTAGAGGATGATGGGATAGAGACTGAGGGTTATATCAGTAATATAGGTGGAGTTTACTACAACAGGCCAGCTTAGATCTTTTGTTATGTCTGACATTACTGAAGTGATTGCAGTCAAAAATGACTTTCAAATGGACTCTCTATAATCGTTTTTTTGTACAGCAGCTCCACCCAGGCCCAGTGCCAACCTACTTAAACTGCAAACACAAAGCATAAGTAATTCTACCGCTGGATCTTGTGGATAGATTGAGTCTCTTTTGTCTTTTGGTCTAAATAACACAAAACTCCATACTTTCCTCTAGTTGGTGATTAAATTAGCTTTGCCATAGCCTTTAAAAACCCTTCAGCTTTTGACCATGTCATCTGATTGCATCCTGATTAATGTACCTTGACATGGGCTGTCACTCAACAGCTTTGTAAGGGAGGTCTCTATTTCCATTGCTGCTTCGCTCCACTTGAACACCAGCCCAGAGGAAACGAGTGAGCACTTCTTTTCCATGCTGGAAATTTCGCTGCTGTTCAGTACCCGATTCCAAATGTGGAGTTCTGTTATGCTCCCCGAGAATGATTCGTCACTCTTAAATGACCCCCCAAAGGTGTCCTGCTCCTGCCCGATAATGAAAAGGCCACCAGGTCCAATGCTGTTCGTACTGTTTAGGCCTTCAGCCGCAGACACAGCGTGACCATGAGCATATATTGCCCAGCGTCCACCATTCTGGCTCCAAGAAACGCAGACAGAGTGCCAGGAGTCATCATAGTTGAAGGCGTCATGGTAAGGCCCGTGAACGCCATGGACGAGCAGAGCCAGCTGCACAGGCTTGCCCTGGTTCAGGTTTGCACGGAGCTGGAACTCATTAATATATGACGGAATGGAATAAGAAAAGACTGTGGAACGTCCTGAGCAGTGTGGATTGAAGCGCAGAAGGGTGCAAACGGTCAATGATCCCATGGAGGGGAACTGGTACAGCAGACGGGCATGCTTCCTGTTCGAGCGCCCGGTGAAATTTAGAATGAGGGTCTTGGAGGATGCTTTGGTGTCACCACACACAGAAAGAGGGGGAAAAAAAAGACTATTAAAGAAAAATGCTGTCACAAATATTGGAAAAGATAGGAGCTAATTATAAAAAATCACTTTGCAATCTTATTCTTACTGTAAACAGCTGGAAAACATTTAAATGATCAAGTAAGCAGGAATTCGTCTTGGACAAGAAAAGCAAAAAGAAAACCGTTTATAAAAGGACCAGCACTAAATGTCAATGCAAAGTTTAAAAAAACCTACTAAACCTACTTGTGATGCATGTTATGACTTTCTTGGCAATCCACACAGACTGAGAGATGTTCAAGGATTTTAAAAATTTGGTAAGCTCCCGGTTCTCTTCTGCGTTGGAGACAGTAGCTAACGCCCCAGAGCGCTGCTTACACA
>VUQG01016791.1:0-11513 GCA_015106755.1 Etia nguti | reverse complement strand
ACACACACACTATGGACAAAAACAAACAAATGGACTCTTGTACCCTCATACACACAATAATAACATGGACTGAACCACCACTCACAACCACTAGCACTTTATATAGCCTCTGTAGAAATTATTCACATATTCCACTTATCTTAACTGCACTACTGTATAATTCTGTATAAATAACCATTCTGTACAATACGATAATTTTAATTCTACTACTTCATATTTCTGTATAGCTGTATATTTCATATTTCTGTATAGCTTTTTAATTTAATATTTCTGTATAGTTTTCATATTTATATCCTGTTCATAACCTGTACATAGCTTGTACACCACTACAGCCTGTACATACTTATAGTTATAGCATATTCATAACATACCTTCATACTGTGTACATTATAACATACCTATAACAGCCCCATTTCTGTAATATATTTATATATCTATATTATTGCTAATTTATATTTTGTAATATATCTATATCATGGCTAAAGCACTTCTGGATGGATGCAAACTGCATTTCGTTGCCTTGTACTTGTGACATGTGCAATGACAATAAAGTTTAATTCTATTGTATTCTATTCTATTCCATAAAAAATGTATCTTTATCTGGTGCATAAATGTCCATTTATCGGCCACTGCTGTACTCTTTTCTTTTTTCTTTTTTTGTGGTCTTTTTTGTGTCATTGTGGAAAAATGCAACACCTAAAGTTGTGATTATAAATCTCTCATACATTATATATCACCCAATAAATCAAAATATAGTAAAATATGAATCTATTTAGCTGTTCTAAAGGATATTTACTTATGCATGAGAAGGAACATGCATGGTCGTATTTTTGGTCTGCTGCAGTGATTTCTCCTGAAATGTGACTCATGAGAAACTGAATAGAAAAAAAATTACGTTTTGCAAAAGTACAGCACTTAAGTATAAGTGCAATGAGTTAGTTTTCACTTCTGTTAAGTAATGACTTTGTGTATAACATTCTTGGTGTCTCAGCTTTGTGCTCTCTTGAGATGAATATTTAAGTGAGGTCATTTTCCTCACATTTTAATCTCTAAAGACAGAAAGGGAATATTTTCTCATTTATTCTAATTAGGTCAGAAGGTTGCATTCTCTTGCATTCACGGTGAAATTTCGCCACTGAGTTTTCTAAGAACCCACCTGTATTGACTTGAGAAAATGCGCTTTTGTGGACAAGGTGTTTCCTGCAGCAGTAGCTTTAATCTCAATCGAATTTATTTGCTTCAGTTGAGGTTTGATTTGAATAAAACAGTGTTGGACCAGACATGGGCGAAATTTCTGTCCTACGTTGTAATCAGCGCCTAGAAAGACCTGAATGGAAGTCTTGTCCTGCGTCGGGAGCTTCGGAAACACTCCTGTGTTCCACGTCCTCACTCTCTTGAGTCAGAAAGTCCGCTATGAGCCAAAAGCAATTACCACTGTGCCAAAAATGACAGTTTCAACTTCATAAGCACTGATTGCACAGACGGAAAATTAGGTTGATAATTCATGCTTTTCTCTTCGTCTCAGTTGTTTAATTCATCTGTTTAATTCATTCATGGTGTAAGTGTGTCCTGCAAAAGCTGAAAACAGTTTAATTTAAATTAGGTAAGATTTCTAAGACCAACAATCATATGATCCCCTTTGAGCAAATGCTTTGGTGGCAGTGGGAAGGAAAAACCTCCTTTTAACGGGAAGAAACCTCTGGCAGAACCAGGCTCAGGGAGGAGTCGCCATCTGCCATGACTAGTTGGGGTGAGTGGAGGAAGACAAAAAATCATACATGTGCAAATGGCGTAAGGAGAAACTTTACTGTGACATTGTAATATTCCACAAACCCCCCCCAAAAAACTTCTTGGCCATTATTCAACACCATTACTCAATTATTAACATTTCATAATGTTCATACATTTGGTTGGATACAGATCTTGGGTTCCCACTCTGAACCTGTGGTGACTGTACAAATCTTTTATCTATGTGCTTTTCATTTTAAATATGAATACATGAATATAAACTGTATTTTGACCAGCGGAGTTCTACAACTCCCAGGCAGTAATTGTAGTTTTGAATATAGTTAATAAGATAATTTGCATCACTGACTTCTTGACGTGATTACATCCTTAGAGACTGCACCACTCCAAATCCTAGGCAGTATGCAATTAAGACTGTCATCTATGTATTTATATTGTTTTAAAGATGCCAGGATGTCTCAGAATCACTTCAAATTGTGTTGTCACAGCTGCAATTTTTTGAAATCCACCCATTATCTTGTCATTGTCCCATTTATCATTATAAATGTAAGAGCTAGTCACTGTAAATAGTGTCCATTTAGCAAGGCTGGAGACAAAAGTGCTGTAGTTCTTTTTAATAAAGTTATATAAGGCTCGAATAAACTTTAAACATTATCCAGCGCGTGTCATCCAAACTCCTCTTGCTCTCACATACTCGCTCCTCCAAAAGCTGATAATTAACCTCCCTCTAAATGTCAGAGTGCTCTCAGGCCTGCGGCCACACTGAAACGGTAAGAGGTAAATATACAAAACCACTTTTTGTCATTCTGATTTCATAAGTGGAGAATCCTTCAGCCTCTGTTCAGCAGTTTGGGGCCACAGACAGATGATGACGCAACGTATTCTGCTCAGCAAATTGATTTACAACGTAGAAGCCTCTAATGACCCGAATTTGATGGCTGGTCCCCTTTGTCCTGCAGTGAGATGGAAAACTCTACAGAGCAACATATTTACAATCACACTGCCTCTCATTACACTGCAACCCCATAGAAGAGCCTTTTGTTTGTCCTCTTTGGCCACACTACCAGAAAGCCCATCAACCAGAAAGTATAACTGACTGTGGAGTCTGTTCATGTCTGTGTGTGTGTGTGCCCTTGTGCTTGTGTAGTTGGCATCTTGCAACAAAATTCTCCACAGGGCCTTAAAAAAACAAAAAAACAGCTGATTAGATCACTGACAACAAGAGTGTTAAACTGCAGGACAGAAACGCAATGGAAAGAGGGAAACGCGTCCGATTTCTGCCTGTGTTACTCCACTCTGGTAATAATCACACTCTTCCTGCCAGGCATGTTGGGCAAGCATGGATTGTTTGATACTGAAATAAAATAACTGGACCCTAGACAATATTTTCCCCACTTCCACTCTTCTGAACCACCCCTAACCCAACACTGACTGCAAGTCAAAGAACTGCATGACTGCACGTCTCAACAATGAGGCCACACAAAAAGCACAGATTCAGCAGAACTGGATGTCCATTTCTCAGGCGTTTAAGCATGCAATTATGCTCCCCTTTGCTCCCCAATTCACAAACAGGATTAGGGGGGAGTACAACGTGGTATCTGTAGTAGTTCACTAAGTGCAGAAGGATCTGTGGAGACACTGCTATCTTGATTGGCAGGATTTTAAAGTTGTTGCATGTGAAATATCTAAGGGCTTGAGTAGTTGTGAGATTTCATTTGCGTGAGAGCTGGCAGTTTCACGCATAGTTGTATTTTTATGTATCTTGTGTTAATGTACTGTGTTTTTGAATATCTGAATGTGTTTATGTATTTGTATGGGTATTCAGTGGGATGTTTTACTGTTGGCAGCAGCCCTGCTGCGGGTAGGCCGTGCATCCATGCATCTAGTGCACACATATTCACCATATGGGGTCCAGAGGGGCTTTTAGGGCCGGGCCAGGCCATGCTTATGGACCATTTAGCACACATTGCTTTCTCCTTCATGGCTACACTGCATTTCTCCTGGTACACAAATCAGAGGTGGAAAACTTCACAGTGAATAGAAAAATACTCCACAGAGAAAAAAAGGATCTAACGAGAGGGATATACAAATCTGTACTTATTGGAATACCTACAAATTTTTCCATTTGCCTTTTATGCTGGTTCCTTGATACTTTGGGATATTCTCTATTTAAATCTGTCAGCAGTACTGCGGGCAGTTAGTGTGACCTGTCAAAGCTGACTATTGGGAAATGTAATCATATACCCGGTTAACAGAAATATGGCCTCCAGGTAGTATAGCATATAATATAGTAGTTTAGCACAGCAATTTCACCTTTTACTTGAACCCAACAGCTGATTTAAATGTGTCCAAATGTACAGTGGACACATTTAAGTGATTTTAACTCATAACTCATATAAAATAAGTAGTACATATATTCAACTGTATGCCACATCTTGAGGTAAAAAAAAATTTATTTTTGTTCACTTTTCTTGATTTGAGGAAGCATTTTGAGATTCCACACCCAGAAAAGCTAGAGCTAAACGTGCAGTTATTACTGACTTTAAAGATAATTAAATATTGGCTTCCAGCAGCATTAGCATATCACTCTTCATATGTTAATGCCAGAAATATTACAAATACGGGAAAAAGGAAGTACACCCTCTTTCAATTAAAACATTTCATGTATTAGGACATAATAAATCTGGTGTTCAGTAGGTTCTAAAATTAGGTTAATACGACCTCAGATGAACCACAACACATTTCATATTACACTGTGCCATTATTTATTTAAGAAATCTAAGTGTAGAATCAGGCTGTTAAAAAACTGAGTACACCTCATGGTTCAGTAACCAACTTTAGCAGCAATAACTTAAAGTAATAATTTTTTTCTATTACTTTATCATTCTCTGACAACACTGTGGATGACTTTTGGCCAACTCTTCTTTACAATATTGTTTCAGTTCTCTGAGGTTTGCGTTATGCACAGCTCATTTAAAGCTGTGCCACAGCATTTCAGCCGAGTTGAGGTGTGGACTTTTACTGACCACTGTAGCACCTTGATTCTTCATTTTCAGTCATTCTTTTGGAGATTTGCAGCTGTGCTTGAGATCATTGTCCTGTTACATGACACAGTTTGGACCAAGCATCAGCAGTCAGGTGAATGGCCTCACATCTGACTCTAGAGTACTTTAGTATACAGAGTTTATGGTTGACTCATTGAAAAGTGCCAAGGCTGCAAAACAAGCTCAAATCATTACCCCTCCACCACCGTGTTCGACAGTTGGTACGAGGTATTTGTGCTGATACGCTGTGTTTGGATTCCACTAAACAGGGGGATGTGGGTACTTGCTGTGATTGTTTTATATTTTAGCAACAGAGGAGTGTATAGCTTTATTTGATGTCAGCAGTGTGCAGACTGTCTACAGAAAATAATTTTTGGTAATTTTGGGTTCACTATGTGATGGTCTTTGGTTGGACTGCACTTAAGTTTGTAATCCAAAGGTGTTATTTAATTTAATGAGTACCTGCAGTTCAGTGATTTGATATTATTATCACGATAAGTCATTTTCTGCCCCCAGAACAACTTAAAATATATAATTCTGTAACATTTACACAGGTCACATTAGTCTTCTATTTTTGTTGTTGCTACTTTTTCATATCTCCACTCTCCTTTCATCCATTCCTCACTCTTCTGATTTGTCTGTGTGCGGTCTAGAGACATTGTAAATCCCCAGCTCATGCATGGTGCCACCCAATGCGGCGTTTAGGCCTCCTTATCCACAGTATCAGCCCAACCAAGTCAAGGTCATTTATGCCTTTCAAACTTTCTCAAAGAAGACTTAATGATTTCTTTCTACATACATAAACAGACTGTATCTGAATACTGTGATATGCAAAAAACTCTAACTTATCCGTCCTTGTGGAAAAGTTAGCTATGTTAAAACAGTTTTTAAAATTTTCCTGATGGATGGATACTCTCACAGTCATGTAAGACAACATACTTCTTATCTATTTGTTACTCTCAGTCAGTCATTGTCAGTACACTAAAGATCAGCAGAACTGTTCATAAATGTTATATTTTATTTGGAATTTATTTTAAATTATGTGTCCCTCCAGTGTACAAATACCTAAAGGAGCATCTGTGTTGTTTCCTAATTTACTTTTTATCCACTGGAAAAATCCTTCTTCATATGACTCGACCATTTCTTTCTTTTTGTCTGTTTTGCACATCCTCTCTTTTACCTGGATGTTCCAAAAGTGACTACTATGCAAGCTATGGCATTAGACACAGATGGTGGTGACAGAGAAGGGATTAATCTCATTCAGCTCTGAGGCCCTGGGAACAGTGGAGGCGTTGAAAAATAAAGCCTTAATTCCCTGAGTTTTGGCCTGACTGGCTGGGTGGTCTCACAGGCACAGATATCATACTAAGTGACCATCCTCTCTACAGTTCACATCAGCCTTTTCAAACAAACACAGGGGCAGAACCCACTGCTAGAATGGCAATTGAGATATGCAACAGTGGGCATGCAACCTCTGGTCTGCCTGGGTCAGGCTGGCCTGAGAGAAGATGAAATGTGGGAACAGTGTGAGAGAGCTATAATGAAGAAGGAGCGATACTGAACGGGTGACCATTTAAAACAGTGGGAACGAGTTAGACGGAATGAAGGGAGGAGAGGAAGGAGAAAAAGAAAGAGAGTCATGGAGAGATCTTTGCTTGCTCTGTGTGTGGTCTGAAGACCTCCAAGCTTGTTCCGGGCTGACTGTGTCCTTCCTGGGCTCAGAGAAGAAGGGGCCAAAAAAAAGAAGGAGAAGACGCCTGCACAATAAAAGGGAATGTTTGCCTTTGCTTGTGTAAGAGCACGAATGAGTAAACTTTTCTTTTATGTGGAATAAGCAAGCAAACACTGGCATGTTTGGCCCGCCATGGAGAGATTACTGTGTTATTTGCAAATATATCAGCTAGCCTGCCAAACAGCTCTTTTCACCGGGCATTCACCCAGGAAGAATGGAGCCTCGCTCTGTGACACATAGTAGTTTTCAAAACACTTGTGCACCTGTGTGGATTTTGGTGGATGAACTTGACAAGATGAATTTTCCAAATAGCCAAAATATATTATAGATATCCTTATATTACATGTTGGTTTTCAAGCTAGTAAAATAAGTGCATTATATGCGAAGTGTTGTGCACTGAATTGCTGTAAAGCATGTGCTTATCTCCATGTAGGGCAGTCATAAATATTCAAAGTTCGTTGCGAAAGGCAAAAGTAGCCAGTTTAAAGATTTTAAATTAACTCACTTAAATTTTAAATGCAGTCATGGAAAACAGCAAATATCACTGCACATGCACAAATACTTCAAATGTGTCTGCATGTCTGTGTGTGTCATGTATAAGAGTCACAGAAACGCGCACATGCATACACAATATGTAAGCAGTGGTTCCCTGGACAACCCAATAGCTGTGTGGGTATAATTATTTAAATGCATGCATATAGTACATGCACACAAGCTCACAAACCCAAACACAACACACGCCCACATACATCAAACACACACATACTTGTGTTCAATTAAAATCAACACTGACTGAGGCCTCAAACCCTGAAATCATTTCCAGAGACATTTTGTGTCTCTCCAGTGAAATGTAGGTTGTGCCTCAGTTGAGGGGACTGTAAAGGCTCGGCGTGAGGAGGTCTGGCGCTGAACAGACAGGGTTACATATGAGTCCACTGCTGTGTGCCCTAAATACAGAGAACTGAATACCCTTCTTCAAATAAAGACTCTGATTAGACTCCATCAGTCATCTGTTAGCACTGAACCACAAGGTTTTTTCACCTTCAAGCTGGAGGAGAACAGATGTTGACAGATAAACACACTTATCCACAGGCACACAAACACACAGACACACACACATTCACATGCACAGACAACATCCTGAGGCCAGATATGGGACCTATATGCAACCCTAATTCTGTTTAATGTAAATAAAAAATTTGAAAATCTCATAAACCCATGTTTTATTCACAATAGAACAGAGAAAACATATCAGATGTTTAAAATGAGACATCTTACAATTTAGTGAAAAACATTGGCTCTTTTTGAAATTGATGGCAGAAACATGTCTCAAAAAGTTGGAATGGGTGCAACAAAGGGTTGGAAAATAAGTGGTACTAAAAAGAAACAGCTGGGGGAACATTTTGCAACTAATTAGATTCATTAGCCAGTAATCAGTAACATGATTAAATATAAGAAGAGCATCTTTGAGAGGCAGAGATTCTCACAAGTAATGATGGGCAGAGGTTCACCAATCTGCAAAAGAAAAAAAAAAACCTGCATCTACAAATTGTGGAATATTTTCAGAATAATGCTCCTCCTTTAAAATTGCAAAGAAATAATATCATCATCATTCTGAGAAACCAGAGAAATCTCCATGTGCCGGGGACAAGGCAGAAAATCTGTATTGGATGATCTTAAAGCCCTCAGGCAGCATTGCCTTAAAACAGGCATGATTATGTCATAGAAATCACTCTATTGTCCCAGTAATACATCCAGAAATCATTGTGTTTTATCCTGTCTTCCTCCCACCACCCTAAACTGGCCATGGCAGATGGCCGCCCCTACCTGAGCCTGATTCTGTTGCAGTATCTTCCTGTTAAAAGGGAGTTTTTCCTTCCAACTGTCACCTAGTGCCTGTTTAAAGGGGGTTGTTTGATTGTTGGGGATTTTATCTCTACTATACTGGGGTCTTTGCCTTACAATATAAAGTGCCTTGAGAGGACTGTTGTTGTGATTTATTGCTATATAAATAAAAATGAATTGAATTGTCTGTGATCATAGTTCACCGTGCCATCCACAAATGCAGTTTGAAGCTCTACCATACAAAGAAGAGGTCAAGTGTAAACATGATCCAGAAACCCCACCATCTTTTCTCGGCCAAAAATCATTGAAAATGTCCAGAGACAAAGTTGAAAACTGTTCTGTGGTCAGATAAATGTAAACTTGATCATTATTTGTGGAAAAACATACATGCCATCTCCCCCAGACTAAAGTGGAGAGGAACCATCCAACTTGTTGCCAGCACTCAGTTCAAAAGTCTGCATCTCTGTAGGTAAGGGGGTTTATCAGTGAAAATACATGGGATCTATACTTAAAGCTCATGGGGCAATATCAAGTATGCTATTCTTGTTCACTGACAACAAACAGTGTTTATTGGTTGTGTTAGGGTTTATCTGTGGTTCCGCAAAAATATATTTTGGGCAGAATCCAAAAAAACCCTCCAAAAACAAAACAGTGATTTATATTTTATGAATGATGTTATTTGTTATGTAGCATCTGGTTCAGGATCATATCCAAAGTATTACTATCTTCTTTTTCCCCATAGCACCTTATAGTTAACAAATTAGGGTATTTCCAGTGGGTCAGCTTCATCATCAGGCAAAGTACTGGAACATTTGGAAAACACATGAGTATTTACATAGTGTTAGTATTCTCTACAGCACCTATTTCAACAGTGGGGGGAACAAACACATTAATTTGACATGCATGCAGAATCAGTTAGGATGAGGTTATCTGCAGGCAAACACTGATGTATGGATGGAGTGTTTATTAAGTCAGGACTGTTTCTCAGAATTACAGCATGTGTTGAGGTCATTTGCCACAGCCCCACATGGATCCCAGTGCAAACAGGATGTCCTGTCTGACAGCTAGAAATAATCAGTCATTAGTCACTCTACCTTAGCAACGCACAAAGACACAAAGACACAAATACACAGTGCTCACAAAGACACTAGACCCCAGTATGGCTTTGGGTCTGGTGTCTTTGTCACATCTTCAGCCCTGTTTTCATCTACGGATTCCTGCAAGCGGGCAAGCGTACAGATAGCACATTATTTATATATATCCAGACTTTACAATGGCACTGCGCCACCTGACGTTGTGAGTAAACTGTGTTATAGATCGTGATAATTTACAAGATATACTTTTGATCAGCTGTGTTTTGTAGAAGAAGAAGAAGAGTATAATGGTTAGAAGGCCATAAAAGGCATGGCCATGGCTCTAAGGCTGTTACACGCACTTGTTAAATCCACTTGTCAGTTTTATACACATTCAGAGACATATTCTGTGGTCCTTGGTGGGGTCATTCATAGCCTCATCTTTACTGTGGTAGCCCCTGGAGATGTAAAGGGTTTGTGATGGGTCAGTCGTGTTTCTGCATAAGCACTGTTGTTCAACCACCTATAGAGTCTAGGCAACAGCACAGTGCTACCTGGTAATGGTTTAACACTGGAACGAATCCTATATGCCAGATATGTTTTTATCAAATTTGATGCAAAACAAGGTTTGTTGTAATGTTTCTATGTGATAGGAGGGGCAGATTTATTTTATTACAACCCATAGTTTGGTATTTTGAATTTGAATTTATTTATTTAAAAAGGGACAGTGCAGTTTAACATAGTCCAAGTACAAAACATGAAACTGATGTAACGCACATAAGTTTATAGCTATTGCTAATTTTCAACAGTTGTCCCTTGTTGGGCTTACAATCAAAATAGATACATTTTACAATGAAACATACATTTTCAATTTGCCATCAAATTGAATTAAAGCTGGAGCAAAGGGGGAAGTCAGATTATATTATTTAGTTCTTAGGAGTCTATCTATTTCCTATCTCCTGCCACAATCTTACACGAGTTGGATGGGTAAGTGTTTTCGGTTGGAGGTCTTTGCTTTTATGGCAAGTGGCAAATATCTTGAAATATACTGAAAGGTAAAGTGCTCACTTAATTTTAATTTCTTACAGAAAACAGAAAACAGAGGTCATTGTGTTTGGTCTCTGTGACCACTACGACTTTGGCCCTTTAGAAATTTATGCAAAACCCTTTGCGAGGAGTGATTTTTGACAGTAATCTAACGTTTGATAAACAGATCAATGCTGTAATCAAAACCAGTTTCTTTCATCTTCGGCTACTTGTGAAAGTGAAGCCATTCCTCTGTTTCAGAGACTTTGAGAGAGCTATTCATGCCTTCATTTTCATCTCGCCCCTCCCCATCATTAGACACTTTCAAAACCCGTTTGAAAACCCACTTTTATTCCTTTCCTTTTAAATCAGAATGAGTTTGTACTGCTTTTATTTGTCTTATTTCTTACTGAAATCTTCTCATTTTATGCTTCTTTTCTTAAATTTTGTCATGTCTTCCTATTTTTTTCTCTTTTGATTATTTGAAATGTACAGTACTTTGGCCAACATTTGTTTTTTAAAACGTGCTATATAAATACATTTGACTTTGACTTAGACTAATTTTGTTACATTAGTACACTGTAATATATTAATCTGGTCAACTGAAATTTGCTTGATTTGTATATATTCAGTTTATAATAAGCACATTTTCCTTAAAGATTAAGTATTTAAATAAATAAACCTCTTATTTCATATACAGTGGCTTGCAAAAGTATTCGGCCCCCTTAAACTTTCCCACATTTTGTCACATTACAGCCACAAACATGAATCAATTTTGTTGGAATTCCACGTGAAAGACCAATACAAAGTGGTGTACACGTGAGAAGTGGAACGAAAATCATACATGATTTCAAACATTTTTTACAAATAAATAACTGCAAAGTGGGGTGTGCGTAATTATTCAGCCCCCTTTGGTCTGAGTGCAGTCAGTTGCCCATAGACATTGCCTGATGAGTGCTAATGACTAAATAGAGTGCACCTGTGTGTAACCTAATATCAGTACAAATACAGCTGCTCTGTGACGGCCTCAGAGGTTGTCTAAGAGAA
>VUQG01016789.1:0-11750 GCA_015106755.1 Etia nguti | reverse complement strand
TAGCGCTTTACTTAGTCCCTAAGGACCCCAAAGCGCTTTACACTACATTCAGTCATTCACCCATTCACTCTCACATTCACACACTGGTGATGGCAGGTACATTGTAGCCACAGCTGTCCTGGGGCGCACTGACAGAGGCGAGGCTGCCGGACACTGGCGCCACCGGGCCCTCTGACCACCACCAGTAGGCAACATGGGGTTAGTATCTTGCCCAAGGATATTTGGCATGCAGCCTGGAGCAGCCTGGGATCGAACCACCGACCTTCCGGTGAGTAGGTGACCCGCTCTACCACCTGAGCTACAGCCCGGTGGTAGAGTATCCTTGTCTAATGTTAAAATTTGTTTAATCAAACTTTCAACACCAAGAAAGGGTCAAATTCTTCTTCTTCACAGCACTATAGTTTATCACTGTAGACTGCAAACTACCCAGCATAGCCTGCACTTACTGCCCAGTATAAACTTTGAAACGCATGGAACCGTTATCACTTCATTTGCTTTAAAACAGTATTTAGAATATGAAACATCCAGATACCATAAACACATGTACAGATCCAGTATCTGATTTGAAGAAAATTTAAAGTGAATATTCCATTTAGGCTTTAAATGTCTAACTTAGCAGTGCCACCAGTTTACCTGAAGTGTTTTACAGAACAACAAAGGGACACATGCCAAACATGAAACACAGATAGACTAGACATAGGCAGACATAGACTTGAACTAGAATACCTTAAAGCCTGCATTCTTTCCAAGAGCCAGCAGGGGGTGACTTCACTGCTTTCAAAAGGGACCCAGATTTCTTACTTCTGTATAAAAATGACCCTCAGCTTCAAGAAAAGACACCCCTTATAAGTTCACGGTCTCAGTTGAGTCTTAATGAATACACCAGGATGTCTGTTTTGTAAATAATAATCACAAATGTCAGAGCAGGGTATGCTTTAGGCTGGGACTAGCTTGTGATTGACAAGTATGAGTGTGCAATGAGAGTCACTCCTCACTTCATCTTCACAACCAGTTTCAGAAGGCCATAGGAGGACAAAAATGCTGAGCTCGGTACTTTGAAACATCTTTTCTGTACAGTCTGCAGGGCAGCAATGACGAGCATGTAGTTGAATAAGTTACTTGTTGCTCAGACTAGCAATTAACTCAGTTGCTCTGCTCAGAGAACCAAGTGAAATATACAATAATCACAGTGTAGCTTAGTTTCCCCAGTTCTGCTGGAAGCTTGGAAACAGCTGTTTCTAACAGGTGAACAAGTCAGTATTTTTAAATGTTTAGAATTCATCCAACTTTCCAATTATTCCCAGGTTTATGAGAAATCAGATAACCTGCAGTTAGCAAGCACTCTGTAACATTAGAACATAAGAACTGCTCCGAGAAGAGGAGTTCTTGACTGATCTTTAAAACAGAAACAACTTGTGAGACGTACAGTTCAATACAATAATAATCATGAGTAACAATTACTATGTTGTCTCTTGCTCTTATATTTCCTCTCCAATACAAGCTGCAATACAAGGATGTATCACACACAGACTGTTATACAAGTACTTTTTTCTGTCATAAAGGAATCAAAAGTTTTAATTTCACTGAAAATTAAACAGTTTCACATCATTTGGGATCCATTTTTAGTTTCCCAAGTTCTCATAATGTCAACTGATAGAGTCGCAAAGAGAGAATCGAAAATTTGATTCATACTTTTGAAATCAGTCTTCCATAGCACGGAGGCGGCTCTAACTGGGTCACAGGCATTTTGAAATGAAAAAGTGTTCCTGGCCTTGTCATAAACCACGGTTTAATTTTCATTATGTTTTGGAAACACAGTATATATAAAAGATTTTAGCCACGGGTGTTACATGGTTAGATAGCTATGGTTCTGGGTTCATGTGAAATATGAATGAGCTGATTTTGGTTCTTGTGTTTCTTTGTCGCCCTCTGTTTCGTCAGTGTGTGGAGCTCCCACGTCTTCCCTTTGTTCCTCTTCCAGTTTTATAACAAATTGCGTTTCAATATCCATAGTGGACACAGTCAGAATAATCAAAGCTGATCACACTGCAGCTCATCCAAAAGATAATCACAGATATCACTTCATTACCAAGGTCACAGACTTTTTGGACCTTTCTGCACCACACAGCAAGTCATATTATTATTATTATTATTATTATTATTATTATTATTATTATTATTATTATTATTATTATTATCAGATAATTATATTTTAAATTGTCTATAAGGCTCTAAAAGCACTTTGCTGAGTTCTGTGAACAGGGCTGCTTAGCATATAACGGGAACCTACAAAAAGATCTTCCCCATCTTCATATTCCATGGCTCAGTACTAACCTAAAACGGTTAGGTACAGTATCGTAATTTAGAATTTCTCTCTCCCATTGCAGACATCAATTCAAAAAGTAAACCAACTCAATGATGTTGATGAGTTAAAGTCTAAAACACTCTTTGGCACACTTAGCAGATAAAGACAGATGAGCAACAACCAGTCTGAGACTTGGAACTGGCTTACAGACTGTCTCAGTCGGAATCACAACTTCATTTAGAGGAAAACAAATCAGCCACCAAGAAAGCAACAAGAGGCAGCATTATGTTGCTCCATGTTGCTATTGAACTCAAAGCCATAGTACAATTAACAGCTATCCTCTTCAGAGTTGTTGCTTTGTGCACCAGTGCACCACTTCCAGCACTCCTGCTAAGTTTAAAGCAGTTCTGCACTTTTGTATTTGGTGCAAACTGTTGTAAATCTCTCATGTGTAATCATGCAAACATATCACAGTGCAGAAAGAGCAAATATTATATCCTGGAAGTATAACTATAATGGCAGGAATTAAAGACAAGAAGGGAGAAAGCAACTGCATACTTTGAAGTATTACATTGGTGAAAATGAACATAAGATTTAAAGCTGTGGAGAGCCGAAGGCAGAGAGGCCTGGGTATGTCATCTACATTTTGCTCTTTTGTTTGGAACCAGTTTTATTTAGTCGTTAACGAACTCTAAAAAACCAGAAAACCAGAAATAAAACACTTATATGTCTTAGGATAGAAGGGCAGGGATAGACCCACTTATTGGCATTTATATAGCAATTTTCTACTTACCTCTCAAAGCACATAGAACAAGCTACGTTACCTGCATAATCATAAAGTCCTCCACTGTTTACCTCACACCCATGATCAATTTAAAATCACCAATAGCAACATGCACACTACTCTGGAAGGGGTTAGATGGGATTTGAACCAGGATTCATATTGCTGTCATGATAAGCGGTGCATCGCTGAACTACTCAAATATGTGTTTAAGATAAAACAGAAAGTATAGTGATGGAGAAGTGTATAATCTTATCTAAAGTAGTAGAAATATATGCACACCAAAATCAGTGTAATGGACTCTGTGTTCCTTTCAGATGGCAGCTGTAGATTTTGAATAACAAAAACAGATTTTCTTTTTTAAAAGAAGCACCGGAACAGACTGAGCTGCTAACACGTTTTTACATTTGTAATGATAAGAGAACGGCTTTAACCCTTAAAGGTTGCAGTCAGAGATGCTGCAAAGTGCCGGTGATGGAGCTGAGCTTCAGGTGCAACACAACCAAGTCTCAAATCTCAGTTTTGGCCCTGAGGAGAGCTGCAGGTTTGACAGGCGGACGTTTTCTGTTTATTATTTATAACACTGAGACATTTGTGCATTTTAACTAAAAACTGGATAAATGTAACTAAATATGATTTTGCAGCTGTTAAACTGCTTTCAGTAGTTGATGACATGGCTGGTGACTTTTTTCATTAAGCCAGTTTCGCATGTGCTTCATTTTACAATTGCTGCATCAACACAATTTACTGAAGCTGAGCACAAAGTTACAGATATAGATCATTACTCTCGTATACGCCATGTAAAGTAGGTACATCAGACGAGCACGTGCTTTTGCAACTCTTGGCTTTTTAAAGACGCTTTGCAAAACTAAACAGTGAAACCATCTCCTTGCAATAGCTTTTCGCACATGCAGGGGCTGACGGCTTCTCATTACATCCATGCGCTTCATAGTAAACCGTCCTGAAACAATGACAGCAGCAGAAATAAACCACCATTTTCCGGGTGACTGTAGTGCTGACTGTAACTTCAGTCAGCTTTGTAAAAAACGGGGTTTAACCCCACAGAGTGTTTCCAGGCAAAACACAGATGTGACGTCAGGACACCGAATGTCACAGCATCAGCACTTTCACAGTGAACTATCTGAAAATGCGCTTGCAAAATTAGCTGTTTTCCACTGTTTGCACCTTATCATTGCGTATTAGGTGCAGCAGGCCTGAGAGGAATGCATAAATGAAACTACAATAATGATTGTTATATTCCAGAGAGAAATAGCAAATCAGCGATAATGTTAAAATACAACTTGTGGGGAACTTGTGGGCGCTGATTGCATCATGCACTGCATTATACTGCAGGGTGCCACAGAAGAAGGACTCGAATGATGTTTTAAAAGTCTTTTAAAAGCTTTACAGGAACAAATGTGACAAATTAGTGACACAGTTTGTTTTTGTCTTGAAAGTAGTCAGAGTTATTACATTTCAGAGTTGATCTCTGCAAGCTGCTTCAATTACAGCAGGTTAAAAAAGTAAACTAAAACCGAATATATATACTGTTCCTAACCCCGACTAGACTAAGGTGTTATTTGGAACAGAATGGACCTGCCTAAATAGAGAACAACGTTTCTGTCTGTTTTTGCTGAGAACCATCCTGCTGTGATGAGGCAACACAGTTTTGGAAAACAAAAACAGTTTCTACTGTACATCCCACTCACAGCTTTGTGTAGTCACTCTACTCCCATACACATTTCATTGTTCTGCTGTTTTGTTTGGGGTTAGTCGTAAATCCTGCCTTGTTTTGTTTTTGTTTGTCTAAACTCTACATGCCCCACTCCACGCCACCCCCCACTATGTCAAACTGGGGATGGTGGCTTTCTCTCTGACAATCTAATGTCCCTAACTTTTAAATAGAAAGCACTCTAAGTCAACTGTTGATGTGAATTTTATTGTAATTTGTCCGTCAGTTGTAGATAAACAGAAAAAATAGAACAAAACCAAATGTGGCCTAAAGCATATAAAGATGAATTAACCTCTTGATGCCACCAGTTCACGAGCGACTCTCCGGGGTTTGTTTTAGCTACTTGTAAAAGGGCTGTTTTTCAGAAATGACATAATGGTGCATCTCAAATGAAGTCCAGTATGTTTTGATCCTCCAGTTTTCCTGTCGGGTGTTTCAAACAGGAGATAATTGTAATAAAAAGAAGTTCAACTAAAACTAAAGACAATAAAATTATATGCATGTAAAATATCAAATATTCAGCAATAATATACAAGTATTCAGGAATATTCATTAACTTGGGAAGAGTCATGAACAGAAAATCATGTTAACAATGGTTCAGTGAAAAATAACAGTAAGGATTTGTTTTTTATGTTTTACAGATTTTGCGCTGTTATCTAAAACTTAGAAGGAAAATTCAACAGTCACAGGAATTCAAACTAAATATTCACCCAGCAAAAGTTTCCACATGAACAAGTCATTTATGCACGTTAGTTTCCACCCAAGATTCACCTGCCAAAAGCCTCAATATATGGTTGCGTCTCAGACACTCGCTCACAGGCTTCATGTAAAATCAACAAAATTCTAAAAACCTGAAAGATCTGATTTTAGAATTAGTGTCAGACACAAAAGCTTCAGTGAATGGAGCATTTAGTAGTGTATATTTGAATAAAGCACTGAATCACTGAATGTTGCTTTTATTTAACTTTACTGTTTTGCTGTATGAGCATATTCAAAAGCTCTTAAATTGTTGACAGAGGTCGAAAGAGATGTAAAAATTCCCGAGCCAGCAGGTGTTTCTTTTTTACATTTTTTACATTTTTACATTTACACTCTTACCCTCATCACATCCTTTAAAGAACATAAACACCATCATGTTTGGTTTTTCTGTCTTATTAATGTTGAAGTTTTCTATAGAATTGAATTGACCGCTGTCATATTTGACCATGTTTTCCTTTCTTTGCCCTTTGTCATGTTTCAGATTGGACTGAGTTTTGAGCAGCTTCTTCTATTTTCTTGAGACAAACCATGCTGCTATGCCGAGATTAAACTAGTTCATTAAAATCATAGAAAAATGAAATTCATGTTTTTCTCAGTGTTCCAGCAGAACCACAACCACGTTGCCATCTCTCTTACCGGCAAAACCTCATCATCATTTCCTGTGCTGCTACACAGTTTCCATGACAGCACCGTAAGGAAATATAAAGATGAGTTTCACTCATTTTCATGTATTTCTGTCAAATTTGCTCACTGTGAGTGATCGCCAGCTTAAAGATCATTTTAAGTGCCTGTGGCTTTCTGTGTAGCAGTGTGAAATACTGTAGGATGTTCCTGACTCACTGTATGATGGGATGGATTGTGTTGACAGCTCTTAGCCTCTGCCTGCCTGTGTGGAGTGGTGAGTATAAACAGCCTTTTACTGATGATATTCGTAACACTTTAAAAAATATTATTTTGAAGTTCATTAAGAACAAGAAAATCGAATAAGAATGAAATCACATTAAACACCACTACTAACCACAGATAAAGATAATGGCGCCCACAGTCATGCAAAACAATTGCTAGTGAAGCTTTGTATACTCTGGGTCAGTTCTGACAGTATTAGTTGGGACACCAAAGATATTAATAGGTTGACTAGTTACTCGACCATGTATCATTACTACATTTCCATATAAGCAGACACATGAAGCAGCTTGGAAGCTTTAATGGAGGAGCTTTGTAGACAACCTTTACTCCTACATGAGCAAGTTTAAGACTTACTGTTGACTTAAAACTTAAAACTCTGCAGCCAAGCCAGGCCCCTTAGCTTCTGAAGATTCAGCATCAGTGATATGTGTAACATATAAGGTTTTAAGGTGTCAGGTGGAAGTGGAGAGAACCATGTACTTGGTATTTTCTGTATTTAAAAGAAGTCATCATTTCAGAAGTGATACATGGAAAATATTAAATACATGGGAAGACTGTTCAAACCTTTAGTTTGCAGGATGTAATCACAGAATGGATGTTAATTTGACAGGTGGAGTGACCCTTAGATCCAGACGTTTGTCATCAAAATGACAAAACTGATTCATAAAGTGAATCTTCAGCAATATTTCTTTTTGATAGATGTTTCAGCTGTCCTCAGCTGAACCATTTTACTGCTCCTTGTGAATTTAGCTAACTGTATTATAAGGCATCATAATGTGGTTTTTGCTTTTAAAGTGCTACGCATAGTGTGCAAGTGTAGTTTGGCAAGTGATACATGACTTCATCCTCATGACTACTACACAACCAAAAAGGAAATTTAATTTAATTTTCAACAAGCACATCATGAACCGTTCCATCATCTGACGAAAAACATAAAAAAGTAAAGGAATTTCTAATGCAAGATTTAAATAATTCAGGTGTATTAAATGTCACTGTTCAGCAGTCCTTCAGTAGGTAGGTGCTGAATTTAACTATCAACTTGATGGACATTCAAACACAGGAGAAAGAGAGGAGGGGACGAGGTAAAATGTTGTATGTTGAGATTGTCAATGCCAAACTTCTGAGAATCTCTGAAAGGACTCTGCTTGGAGGAATACCAGTGAAACAACAATTCAAATTTGATAATGTTTTAAATGAAGGAGTTGGAATGCCTTTCCAAACATTCCTCCACACTTTAACCTCAGCTCTCAGTACAAAAACTGAACTAAGAAAATTGGTGTCTTAGCTCCTGTAAGGTTTTCCAAAGGTTGTGTCCTGTCTATTTAATCCATACAAAGCTTACAAAAACCAGAAATGCTCCTATAATTGTATTATTTCATTGAATTAGCTCATTTGTTGTTATACTGGGGCTTATATGTAAAGATTTATGTTTTGTTTTTTTTTCCTATGAGTGCTCAATGGAAAATGAGTTTAAGCATGTTTACCTGGGAGCCTTCCAACACGATTGAATCTACATTTAGGAATCACTTGGTTTTGTCATTTTTGTTGACATAAGTGTTTATTGGAACCCTGCAGTTTCATTCTGACGATAGGACTCTGATATGTAAATGGTTTTAGCTTTTCTGCCTGCATGGTGATAGCAATGTGGCTTTTGACATGTATTTGCCTCTTCATTACTACTACTAATAATTACTTATACCTTTTCCCTTGCCAGCTACAAAAGTGACCCAGCCATACAGAGTGGTGAGCACTAATGGTGTGGCACAGATTCAGTGTGTTATCCATCCACAAAGCCTGAAATACCCATACCCTGAGGAGGCCAGAGTGACTGTGCTGAAGGGGCTCCATGGCCACCAAGAACTCTGCTTCTCCATCCTTAACTTCACAGACCAGAAGGAGACACGTATGGAGCAAAAAGAACAGGTATTTGTTTTTTCTGTGCTTTTTGGCCTGTTAAGGTTGAGTTTTCATAGCAGCTTTTCTTCACTGCCACTGCTACTTGTTCTTTCCTGCTAGTGACACAACATAAAACTTTATGAAAGCTATGCTTAAAAATTCAGGTGGTAGAGCAGGTCACCTACTAATTGGAAGGTTGGTGGTTCCATCTCCTTCTGCCCCAGCCTGCATGCCAAATATCGCTGAGCAAGGTACTAAACCCCACGTTGCCCTCTGATGCATCCATCGGTGTGTGAATGTTAGAAAGCAGAGAAAAAAGTGCTCGTGGGAATGAGGCAAATTATGTAAAGTGCTTTAAGTGCTCAGAGTAGAAAAGCGCTATATAAGAATACTTATATCATGGCTCACAACTGAAGAAGCCCACTTTCATTATGTCCTTAATTTGCCATCACTTTTTAAATGAAGGTGGTTCATGTGTTCAGCAAAGTACATGCATGAGATGTCTTAAGTGAATAAGGTCTAAAACATCAAGAATCCAGACCTCCTCCTAACAAATGCTTCCTCTTCCTTCTTCACTATATAATACATTAAACTGAAAACTGCACTCTTGGAAATGGCAAAAACAAACACTTCAAACGTAAGATTGAAATACAAAATAAAAACTGTGAAACTTGTAGAGTTTTGAGGTACAATGATGTCCTGTACATTTCAGGTGCAGTGTACTGCAGAGACCACACATGACACTGTGGAGGTGACACTCTCTGGACTGAATGTCACTGACACAGATATGTATCGCTGTGAAATACAGATCTTCTACCCACCACCGTACCTGCGGCTTATTGGCAATGGCACACTCATTCATGTCCTCGGTGAGGCGACCGCACTCACATGTTTATCCACTCAGCTGAAAATTTAGTGCACATCTTTCTTTCAGTCTTACATTTCTTATTCTCTGTTCATTGGTCCACAGACAGCTCCAGCTGCCCCGTGCAAGAAACTCAGAGGCAAAGTCACCACCAGGGTGAAGAAGAGGAAGATGATGATGGTGATAACACGGCACCAGTCAGTGTTCCTGTGGTTGTCCTGGTGATAGCAATCACTTGTGTCTTAATCATCATCATCTACTTCCAGGTCAGAACATTATTAGTTTATTTTGTCCTTTTCATGATTTTGATTAATATTTATTTCTAATTAGTAGTATTAGAATAACCTGACTCCAACACAATTAACTGTTTCCGATGCTAAGAGTGTGTGTCCATGGTGTAAATAATCAGTAATTGGCTAACTGCCTTGCAGACAGAAGGTAACCGGTTCTAATTTTTCACGTGGAATATTGTAGTTTCACTTATGAAAGAGCAAACACGTGGCATTACACCATGTAGTTGCACGGGTTGGATAAAAAGCGGTAAAGCAGTTTTGTGTTTTTTAAGCCTCTTTATCAGCTGCGAGCCACTTGTCCCTGATGTTTCGCCTCTCATCCAGAACAGTTTCAAATGGTCGGGCAGAGACATGGAAACTTTTTTCTACCATGCTATTTAGGAATATCATTTCCTGTGCACTAGGGCACTCCATGGGATATCCTGCCCTTTGCAGAGGGAAATTGATGTTTTTGAGAATTGGACCTACGGATTTCCAGAATTTTCTCAGATTTCCAGAACGCTGGGTGACCCTTGGTAGCAGCCTCAAGCCAGTGCCTTACATGTGTGGGGAGTTACAGAGGGTTCAGTTTTTTTAAATTTCAGCCAAAGGTACAAATTGTTGTGGCTGAGCATGGATCAGGAAACTCAGTTTGGCATGCTGCATCCTCCACATGCCGTCCCAGCTCAGCTGCCTGTTAGAGATTTCCAGAACATCCAATTGTTCTCTTGTTGATACTGTAACTACTGTAAAGAGAACTCTTTCACTTTGTAGAGTTTTTTTTCTCTCCATTTTGACAGCTTTACAGCAACTTTGCATGTAAGAAACATAACATGACTTGACCTCAGTTTGCCCCACTTGTTTCTTTCCAACCACTTCTCAGTGTTTTTGGCCTGTTTATCGGTTAAGGCATAAAGTAGGTCCTGCTTTATATCTATATTTATGCGTATATTCATGGTTAACAGCCCAAGAGTACTAATGGCATAAAAGTGTAGCAGTAGAAGTCTTAATTGTGTGAAGGATTATTTAAGTTCAGCAACAGAAACAGAATATGTCAGGCTGACAGAAATCTTTATCCTTTAAAGGTCAAATCTTTCCATAAGCCTCTCGTGTCAGAGACAAATCATGTGATCTTTTCCTTCCATGTAGCTGTCAGGCTCTACTGCATATTATCCACTAAAAGCAATGATAGTTATTTACTCCATTAACGTCTGCATGCTGTCCATTTTCAGACTGTCCAATGTGAACGAGGGAGGAGAGAAATGTTGAGGCCATGGCCTGGCATGCTTCATAAGGTGGACGGAGCTTCAGTTCCATGTGAAAACATTGTCTGTAATATGTGAACACAAATCTGAACGTTGATCGTGGAGCTATCGTGTCCAGAGCAGATTTTTCTTTGGCTTAGAAGCGTTAGAATAATATTATTGCTTCTACCTAGTGTGCGGGGTGGGGATTATCATTTTCACCTCTATGACGACTGAGGAAAAACACCAAAATAACATTTGGCTGTATGTAGATATTTTACTTTTTAAGTGAAAAAATAATGTTTACATTCTTGTAAACTCAAATGATGGTAAAAAGCTGTAGCTTTAATTTTCCATTGAGTTTAGATGTAAAATCACTTGTATTGTGCACAGCTTAAATGCAACTTAAAATGCAATGCTTGGAATAATTAAAAGAGTACAATGATAGCTGTCTTTTACTGCAACTATTGTTATTGTTGTAATGCAAAGCAAATGTTCATGTATTCATGTTGGATATTAACAAAAAATAAAGTTTTTTGACTTTAAATTGTACTTTTGTTATTTGAAAAATATAAATATGTGATGTTGCAACAGGAGACATTTTTGGACTGAAGAAAACTTTGTAATAGTTTTCAGGACTTTCTAAAAGTCCTTTAGAATGAGAATAAGCCTCGTTGTGTACAAATGGGCTATTTCTTTGCTCTTATGTCAAATAACAGAGAAGCCAACTGACAAATACTGACAACATGACGTCAACATGGCACAGACAATAACAACACATACAGCATATTTATTATGTGTCTCACTGCATGAACTATCTCTCATCAAAGGTCTTGGGACCCTGCTTACTGACCCTTCTGGACACAGACTTCTGTTGTTGTTCCTAAACTAGAATGGGAGGCAGAGCCTTCAGCTTTCAGGCTCCTTTTCTGTGGAACCAGCTTCCAGTTTGGATTTGGGAGACAGACGCCTTCTCTGCTTTTAAGATTA
>VUQG01016785.1:9852-24649 GCA_015106755.1 Etia nguti | reverse complement strand
AGGCCTGCCACGCCACGTCCTGCACTGCCTGCCCCTGCCACACCATGTCCTGCATCGCCTGCCCCTGCCACACCACGTCCTGCACCACCTGTACCAGCCATGCAGTAAATACAAGTGGATGCCACACAAAGTAGCTGAGGAAAAGATCTGACAAGCTATCCTTAATTCATGCTGATTACCAGAGCACTTGAGGTGACTGGTTGGAAGACATAATATCCTACAAAATATTTAATTGACACATTTTTTTATTCTAAATTAATTATAAAGAGTCTTATTTACATTAATTAAAATATAGGAAGTTACCAGCCATCCCAGCTTCTATGAGAAACACAGTGACCGAAAAGAACAGAAATTGGTATTTCTGCATTATATTGTACACTTTGTATGAATATAAAAGTCTGGCATACTTCGTTCATAAACGTTTTTGTGAAAATTGGGTTCAATTGTTTTTGTGGAATGGTGTTTTTACCAAGCTTATTTCACATTTTCATTACCTAATAGTAAGATCTACTCTTACCTATGGCAGTTTATGAAGGGCAACAGTCCCAGTTGCTGATGTGGCTCCTTTGGAATATTAATTGCCAGACACTGGTCTAATTGGATTTTATATAGCAGACCACGTCTGATATGTTTCACAGATAATGTCTATACATTTCCACTTTCTATAGGGATTTACATGACATTCCAAATAGTTAGACTAAAGGTAAAGGATTGGGTGTCATTAGTCAGAAATACATGGCATGAAATGATATATGAACAGAAAGTCTGTTATAATAACAGCTAAATGACTTTAGGAAATTTGCGTATTATTCATACACTATTTTATGACACCAGGCTGCAAAAGTCATCCGAGACACATTTGTAGATCCATCATTTTCTCTGCATGCAATGGATTGCCCAGACATACACTGCAGGTCCTAAAGCACACTGTATTCACTTAAACTAGTGTGTGTTTGGGAATTCTGAGCTCAACTTTCCATTTGTAAAAGGAAGAAGCAATTGTTTCTTGTTTTTAAGTAGCACAGAATGACTTTATGTCCACTAATCAGTTTATATGATGGCCACAGACACACTCTAAAGAGCAAAAAGTGCAATTACACAGATTGGTGAAAGAAAAACCTGATAAATTTCTATTTCTATGTGGTGTTGACACAGTGTGCACACATTTGGAGTGTGAAGAAGCTCCAGCCGGTTTGCTCTGCTGGCACTGCCTGTGGAAACGGCTGTCTCTTGGAGCAAGTCTCCGATCAAAGGGGATCAATTCCTCTGACCTTGTTTGAATCAAAGCGATGGACCTGTTCAGCTCTGCCTCAGCCTCCCATTTAGATGAGGCCTCATACACAAGGCAAACAGTGGTAATGATGATGAAGAATCAATAAGTGATTATGAGGCTTTAAGCCATATTGTTAGGAGATAGAGTAGTGTTGTGCAGGGAGAAGATTGGAACGAGGGAGCTGAAAGTGCCTGAAATAATACACACAATGTAGGAACACACACACACACACACACACACACACAGAGCTGGTTAACAATCAATCTCTATGTTCAACTCCATTACTAATGACCAGCCCAGCAGAAACTCTAGCAACCAAAATCCTTGTGTTTTTATTAAAGTGCATATTATCTTCTATATGTATAAGACCTGAACTAATCTTTGTAAATTCTCTTTTTTTCACTTTTAATTATTGTGAAACCTATTAATTCTCCATATTAATATGCAAAGAGCTTTCTAGATTCAGTATACATCACTGAAAGTAATTATGGATGAGAGTTTTTCTTTTCGTTTTTTTCTCAAATGCCTAACAACCTAAATCCTCCCACTAAGGTGCAGTGTGGTAGGAAGACAAACACTGCCCTCTTCAGCTTGTCTACAACAGCTCCGGGGGGGCAGCTGGCATCCAGCCCGCTGTCATTTTCACTCGGCAATAATCCATGTGAACATTTCAATATTGCTCTGTCTGTTTCTTTTGTCTCGCACACGATCTGCTTTCTCCCTGCTGCATTTGAATGTTTTCCTTTTTATCTTGTCATCTCAAAACAAATATCTCCCCACCACATCTGAGCACTATTAAATGGCAGAAAATGTCCTAAAATGAGACAGATTTTCTTTCTGTTTGAGGGGATAAGTATCTTTTTCCCCCCGCCTCTCAAGGCAAAGTTGAGACGAACAGGCAGTGGAACTTCACAAAGGATAAACAGAGAGGAGAGCACAATAGAAAGTCAGTTGTGAAGGTCATGCGTGGTTAATGCATTTAGATTCTTAATTTCAGCCCTTTGCCAAACCTCACTGACACAGGCCCACACCACTTAATTTAGGAATGATCGAGGGCAAAGACACACAGTTGTGTGCACACTGTAGCGCTCTGCTTTTGCACCACGTTTCTCCCATTTTGCTCTTTTCTGGGGAAATGAACACAGAAACAGTCACTCTGAGAATCAGTCAGTGCTTTTCTGTGAGGTAAGTTTTTTTTTCTTTTTCAGTAGTTTCACAACACTGTTCATTACCCTCATGACAGCTGCAAGATTACTGTGATGTTTCTTTCCCCAAGATATATAAGGAAAGGCTGTTCCAAGACACAGGGAGATCATTTTAACAGTTGAAGAAATTTTGCTCATTAAAAGATAATGTAACTTCTTTCAAAACAGTGCCTTACAATGTTCAGTGCTTATGGAAGTTTTCAAAGCACTCTTGAAATCTTTTTTCTTGTTCTTCCATCTTTGCTAAATTATAGTTGTGTATTATCTAAAGCTTAAAATAGCTTTAAAAAAGGCCATAATCATGCACACTCGACTTTATTCATTGTTTAAAATTCATTGCTCACTGCAGAGAGAAATGTGTACTTCTGTGCTACTTTTATTCATCTGATAATTGGTGGTTAGTTTTATATATACCTACATATATAGTGGGGATATATTGGTAGGTATACTACAATAGATATAGTTTGAACAATAGTTTTACTGGCTTTTCTTGCGCAGATTTAAAAAAGTTTAGATTGACACCATCCACGTTTTACAGTAAAGCATTAACAGTTACAACATTTGCAAACTCAAAACAGACATCAAAGAATATAACTGCCATTGTAGAAATAATAAGAACATCTAGCAATTTTTTAATGAACGGCAATGGGGGGGGGGGAATGTGGACGATGTTGGGATCTTTTCTATGTAAAATGAGTGCAGTAATGCATTAAAGTGATACGTTACACCCAATATAGAGGAACAGATGCTACAGTTTTACAGTTGTGTAGCAAGATTTGGAACTAGCTGTAACTTACCCAGCTACAACAACAAACATATTGACAGCATAATGTTGAGTATGTAGCCAGGACTCTTAGTTTTAGGAGTTAGATTTTTAAGGGCTTTCTTGTAATTTAGTGTTTTACTTTGTGTAAATTAGTGCAATTATTTAACATTTGCAAAGTAATGTTTCTTTGGATTTTTTCTATGATAAAAGTTGTTACATTTTTTCTGCCAGCTAACCACAGGTGAACCTGGGGCTGCTAATCGCTGCTGCTGGAAAGGACTGTTGGAGGGCAGGAACACGTAGGCTGTTGGCACCAGGCTGCGCTAGTGACAAACTCTGAGACAATGTTATTGAACGTCACATGTCTTGTGTTACTATTTGCAGTTTAATTTCCTTTGGTTAAGAAAGGAGCTAAAGAGTCACTTACCTCACTGGTCTTTGGGGAAAATGTGTTGGCCTATGGACGTGTGTCTGTGTCCTTCATGGATAACCTGCCAGGCACAGGTGATGTTGTTTTGCTCTTGTTTCAGGATCTTTACAGGCATATCTAATCCAAAGGAAAAAGGAAAAAGGAGCCTTTACTGCTCGTGAAGCTCAGGTACAGTTACAACAGCTGGTCTGGCAAAGTTCCAGAATAGATGTTACAAAGGCTCCAACAGCAGTAAAGTCATTAGTTGTTAGCAGGGATGTCCTGCTATGTGACTTTTTCGTCTTTTTTTCCCACAGTTGACATGATAGTGATGAGATTAGCATTGGTGGGGATGTGCATGTTGACTTTGGCCTCTGTCCCGATCATGATACCCAGCGGGTAGTGCACTACACTGATTCCTGGTGTGCCAGATCGGCGCAGCCTGTCGCAGGTCTCTGGCACCCTCTGTCTGTTTGGAGGCTGGTACTACAAACACTCTGCTCTTGAAAAACAGTCCTAATCAGATCCAGCCAGAAGCAGTTTGTCTGGCTTGTGGTTTTCTTCTCAGTGGATCACTATTTCTCATATCATTCAGTGCTTAAAACACATTTCACAGTTGAGTTAGTTTTCTCTTCTGACAGTCTGAACTCAAATCTGTGGATTGGTTTGGCATGCATGGGTGTGTTTCTCTCGGGTGCGTGTGGTACAGGGAGCCTGTTGTGGTGTGGAGCGGATACTCACACCAAATACAGACAGGAAGTAGGTGTCATCACACGGTCACACTGTGGGATTTTATCAGGGTTTTCAACTTTAACAATCAGTTGCACAGTTGTGTTGGAGTCTGGTGCAAACTCATTTTCTCTCCCTGTCAGAAATCATAGTTGGATGATAAAGTAACAAAATCCCATTGTTGCATTACAACTGTAAATGCACATAACCCTCACACTTTGGAGATGTACCTACGGATCCTATAAAATCATAAAGCTGAGAGTTTCGTCTAGTCAGCATTGCCCCGTTCACCTATTCTGTTAATATTGCCATTCACAAAGGCCGAGAATATCATCTATTATTACAAACAGTTCTCCCGTCTTAAATGCTACAGCATATATTGTACTATATATAAAAGTGCCCAAAAACATAACTTTTTTTTAAACTAACAAATGCATCTCTTTGACTTGAGCTTGCGCTGTAATAGGAGCATTGTGAATTATTAAACCGGTCCTCAGCTCCTGGGTCTGTGTCATTCACAGTGTGCTTTGCTGCCAGACACAAAGTGAAGCTCACAGACAGACCTGCCAAGTCAAGCTAAAATAACTTGAAAGCGCTTTGGTCCAGTCAGAGACTGAGCTCGCAGGCGGATGAATTCACAGAAAAAGGTTTCATAGAGGGTGAGAATACCAGCCTGTAGCATGAGTTTAATGGTGCTAACAAACGATTGTTTAAGAAATCCAGACTCAAGGTAGGGTGTTCCTTTGAAACAGCGGTTTCCATTTTTCCTTCCACATCCTGAATTTTTGATAATACCATCACTGAAAGAAATGGGGAAGATCATAGATAAAACTTTTTTTTTCAATTCTACAAGGCATATTCAAACATTTATAGTTTACTTTATCTCCTGATTGACTGGTGGTCTTGCAGATGCCTGGAATAGCATTTCAGCTTGGACTCTCGTAGTGGTTGATGGTGGGAAGCGTGGTATTGCTGACTGACTTCAGCCATAATGGCAGTCATATACTCATATCAGAGACTCCCTTAACCAGAAAACAACATGCCATCTTCACACTACAACTACAAGACTTAAATTTGAAGATGTAAACCTTATTGTGATTAACAACCTCTTCATCAGCGCTCTACCTGTCTGGAAACATTCACTGGAACTGTTGTTGAACATCCCGCTGCTGCTTGGTATAGTGTTGATATCCACTTTTATCTTCTTCCTCGGTATGAATGGTGAGGCTCACTATGAAAACATGTTTTATTGTTGTAATGATGTTTGCAGTTAGGCAATTAAAGAGATAGTTTCCATTTTCACATTCCTGAATTACCACATTTTTCAAGTCCCAATCAAACACATGTGTGAGGCATCATCCATCATTCGGAGTACTAAGTGGGAAAACGCATTCCTGTGTTTACTATAATTCTTTGGTTATTACTGCTAACTTCAGTTCATTGGGTTCATCATGTAACCTCTCTACTGTGCTTAAATTAATAAGTAGGTCAGTAAAGATTTATGTCAGATAAGAAGCAGACAATAAGTCATCTCATAAACTTGGCAGGAAAATGCCAAACACGCATAGTTATACATGTGTTTATTGTGAGTTTTATGAATGTGCTATAACTCACATAAAACTGCTCCTGTACATACACAGCTGAGGCAAATGTTTCTGTATGTTTTTGCATGTTGTGAATGGGATACAGACCACACGGCCACAGGTAATGTTGGTGCATCCGTAAGTGCCAGGCACGTGTTAGATTTCACGTCCACGTTCTGCTCTCACCACTTCTCTCCTCAGTGTGTGTGTTTTACCTCAAACTGCACTATTCTGGTTCCATACACAAGCTCATGATCCAGTTGTCGTTCTGCAGCTTCACAAAAGAATGTTATCTTTTACGAGCCTGTTACTGCTTAAGGGGTTCAGTTGCTCTGCATTGTTATTGTTGTTGTAGGTCTCTGCATGTCGTTTTACGCATGCATAAGTTTTTTCAAGAAAGTACATTTCCTACTTAATAACAACCTCACATCCATGCATGTGTGGAAGGTTTATGGCCATTTCAACCCTTTGAGGTCATCATTGAGCAAACGTGAAAGAAAAAAAAAAGTCACTCCCCATAGAATCCCATTTTTAAATAACCAGCATTTTAGCAAAAAATAATGCTTAAAATTTCTTACAAATGTACTGGTTGTGTAGGTAATTCCCCCAATCATAATGGTTTGAATGATTTTTATAACTTTTATCTTGGGAATTGGCAAGGCTTAAGTTGCGGGATATGTCAGGTGTCTTGCAAAATATCACCTCTGCTATTTGGAGTTACTGAGCTGAACTTCTCTGGCTTGTTTGCTGATGGCAGCTTTAGGGAGAATATCTGACTGACTATTAATAGGGTTTGCTATGAGATACAGTCCAAGAAGTTTCTTCTTCTGGTGAGAGAAGGTTTAGTATTCTATTAGCTTTTAGTATTTAGTATTCTAAGTAAGTTGTCTTTGTTTTGCACTTAAACTTGTCAAGTTTATGGATTACCTTGCTAACAAAGCTTGCTAAAGTTAGCTAATAGTTTAAAGTGAAATTGGTTCCAGTATATACACTTACAAGTAATTTGTCAATGCAACTTCTACTGGAGCATAGTTTACTACTAGTATTTTAAACAGATATGAAAATATTGTAAGTTAGAGAAGTTATTAAGCTCTTTGAAACCCATGCTTACAGAACTGGACATAAAATACATTGTTTTCAAATTTATATTGAAATGTAAGGGTATCATATTTTGCTGAATGACTGCAATTGTAGGAAAAAAGTCTCTCTTTGTGTAACAATTTCTTCTGTTAAACAGTTACCTCATATTCTGTTTGAGACCAATTCAGGATCTTTTCCTAAACTAAAGTTATTTAATAAAATGAAACCTAATCAAACCTTAACTTTAAATTTTTTTAGATCACAAGAGTTGGATATTTAATTTTTCAGCGGTGGATTGTATTGGACTTATCAAAGGAAAGGCGCAAGCCATCTCCACAGTCATCTCTATGGAGAATTAGTTTTAACTGGTGTGTTAATGTAGAAAAATGCTTTTGTTCTTAGCAAAAATCATATCTAGGTATTCTTGATTTACTTTTTTTTCATCTGATTTATATTTTTCAGTCTTTTCTGCCAAGGGTTTCCTCTTTTTACCCTACGCAGCTTGGCAAGGAAACAAGATTGGCCAAAACATGAACAAAGGCTATTATACAGTTTAGCTCTCCTCTGTTACCTCTGTGAATGACTCCACTGGTCACAAGTAATATCCAAAGCCATCCTTTGGGGCCAGTGCAAGAACTGCAGATCAAGTGGAGGTTGGGATGGCATGTAGCACACAGGATTTAATGTTGTCTGCAGATCACTACCATTACATTCACAGATTGCCTTTTTTATTAAACACAACTATATCGTAACAATTGTTCAGTACTGAAAACCATAATCTAAGTTTACCATACCATGCTGGCTCCTTTCAGATACTCCATCATCCAGATAATGACTGATTGTTAGACCTCTCTGCATTGAATCATACTTGTTATTAATCTCTGGCTCTCTTCCACAGCATGTCTTTATCCTGTCTTTCTTCTCTCACCCCAACCAGTCACAGCAGATGGCCGCCCCTCCCTGAGCCTGGTTCTGCCGGAGGTTTCTTCCTGTTAAAAGGGAGTTTTTCCTTCCCACTGTCGCCAAAGTGCTTGCTCATAGGGGGTCATATGATTGTTAGGTTTTCCCTGTATGTATTATTGAGCCTTGAGGGGACTGTTGTTATGATTTGGCGCTGTATAAATAGCACTGAATTGAATTGAATTGAATTGAATTGATTTTAATTGTTAGCAAGTAGTAGTATTCCTGTCCGGTGATTTGGTTGAAAGAGACAAACTCTGGAAGGTTCCCATTTGGTTATGCTAATCCAGAGAGCCAAAATCTTGTATGAGCTTTGGCTAAACTTTACCGGGTATATTTCTCCAGAATCATAACTGTGAAGTTTGTACCCTCTGTTTAAGAAAATACTTAATCTTAATAGAAAGCAAAAGCAAAAAAAAAACAACAACAACAGAACAATTAGTAGTGTTTAAGTAATTTAAAAATGAGTAATTCTAGCCAAGATCACAATTTAAAATGTTTTCTAGCTCAAACTCTACACCAGACATTCTCAGAGCTGGACTCACAAGGTTAACTTGCTCAGCACAGCTCCAACAAGGCTTCAGTCCAGTGGAGCAGAAGTGGAATTCCACATCTGCAATTATTGAACAACAGGGTGCAAAAGAAGGATTTGAGCTGGAATGGAGGAATGAGTCGGGGGAGTGGGCAAAATGTCAGGCAAGGGTGAAAAGTAGGGAAACAACTGATAAAGTACTGAGTCATAGCCAAATCCATTTTTCCATCTCTGTTTACTTCATTCTAAAGGAAACAGACAGGTATACAGGTAAATGAGATGATACACGACATGAAGGAGGTAAATATTAGAGAAAAAGAATGGCATGGTAAATAAATGCAGGCATCGGGAAGGCATTTTAACTCTCAGCAAACTGGCATTCCTTAGTACAGGAGGCAGCACACAATACAGTACGTCCTTAAGAGTCAATAATATGACGACTCTTCCATTCACACAAAATCATATTGGCACCTGACAATACACAATGGATGCACTTGGTATATCCTCAATCCAGACTACTTGGAAACAGGCACAGAGTTTACAGTGGCATAAGGCAACACGTGGCAGATCTATCATGTATATGTCCTTTTTGTTTGTAAGTGGTACTGTAGAGTAGCTTCACATTCGTTTTTGGAACTCCAACAATAGAAACAAAGGGAAACACAAGTCCTTGCAGAGGAACTGTGGACACACATCCCTCAGATGGGATGGAATTCACATACATGTGTGCAAACATGTGTTATAAGGCACTGTAGTAAAACATTATATGTAGTAAAAAAAAAAAAGAAAAAGAAAAAAAAAAGGAGTAAAGTTGGTGGTATATACACCTGGGTTTTTTAACATGTTATAGAAAACATACCCTGAATGACTGTCTCTCCCAAAGTCAACAACACAGATGAGGATGTCAAACCCCCTAAGTACATCTAATTCGTAAAACATTTCCCCAAACAATTTCATTAATCTCAACAAAGATTAATATATGTTGTTGCAATATGCTTGAGTGTTTGCTGTTCATAAATTCATTCTTGTCTGGTTTGAATTTCTCAGTGAAAGGGTTTTGTCTGTTGACAGAATTTAAACCATGGTAGGGCCAGAAGACTCTCCCAAACTACAAGTACTGCTCCCTTTTCTCTGGTGGGGTACTTTTAACATTTGGTCTGCAATTCAAAAAGGAAAAAAGACACGTTTCAGTGAAAGTACAGTCACAGCGACAAGAAAAAAACCTCACATTTACAAAAACACCCAGAGGTCATAGGCTATAAGTCAAACCACGAATCAGCACAACAGTATGTTTCAGTTTATTGTTAACTTTGCACCAATATTTGGACAGAAGGGGGAACAGGAGGTGTAGCAGAGGGTTGATATCTTATTTCTTAAAGAAAACGTCTGACCACATGAGTCCATATTTACAGAGAAGGCTCAGAGACGGAGAGGGGGTTGGAAGAAGACAGTACACCTTGGTTCCCATTAAAAGTGATAAGGTGCAGATGTATTATCGAGAAAAAGGAAATCATCTACAAGAGGTCCAAATTGGGAGGTAAAGAGGTAACAGGAAATGAAGGGGGGATGGGGAGACAGTGGTGGGACAGTCGGAAAGTCCTCGATAAAAAGGCAGGGGCTGATCAGTCAGGGAAACTAGTTTCACTCAACAACTCTGCCCTGAATTAGAGGAGAGAAGAAGACAGTCAGGATAAGACACATCAAGAACTCTCAGATTCCCACCATGTTAGAGAGCCAGAGGGATGACTAAGATGTTAGCCAACAGGGTTGAGAATCAGTGTTACATGGAAGCTGGCTGGTATTGTTCAGGTTAAAATATCACGTGTAAAATAAAACATTTACCCTACAGAATGACTAAAAAAGGTGGGCAGAAACATATAAAGTCAATGAACAGCTATACTGTAGTCTGGTGTGATGTTGAACTGCCTTAAACTTGCATTCTTTGCCACAAGAGACATACTCGAAGCTGCAAAAAAATAAAAGTCTTCCCTCTATAGAGGTGTCTGGGAAAAGGGCTTTCAGACTTGACCTCTGTAAACATTTGTTTGTTGACTTTATAGGCCTAGTTGCTCATTTCCAGTCATATAGAAATAGGGGGATTTCACAGTCGCTACCGACAGCAGAGCAGAGATGCTTGACATCCCATTTTATTTAGTACAAGTACAAAGAATTTCCTATGGACCTTCACTATCCCCCTGCCAAGTTTGAGAATAATAGAGCTCGCTACAAATAAGTCTCTTCTAAGAAGAGAAGCCATGTAACTGGGAAATGGGGCAACTGGGACCTATTCTAAGAAAAGTTAATGGCTTTTTTATGTGGAACAGTGATGGACCAACTCTTTTAGAAACATAAATGGGGGCAAAGTGATGTGGGAGCATGAAGGGAGAACTCAAGAGCCAATTTAGCAGCAGCTGAGTTTTAAAGGGTCTAATGTGGCAATAGTTGAAAGTATCTATTGTGCTTCACCTTCAATGAGTAGTAAGTGGGTTGAAGACCACCTGTTTTTTCTATATACAATCAACCAAACAGTCGAGTTAAATATAACGCTTCTATTTACTTATAGCTGTGTTTGAAGCATCATGCTAAATTATAGATAGATAATAGTATGCTGACATCTTTTAGCTTCTCAGTAAGATTATTCATGTGTGTGAAATAGCTTAGATCTTAGGTACTGGTTTAGTTATACAACAGCTTATGTGATGAGGGAGTGTATGAATCTGGAATGATGGTGTTAGTAAATGGAGCGTGATGATATGTGTCGATGAGAGTCTCCTCTTTCTCCTCGTGTTAAGTATAATGGAAGAGCGATAATCAGCAGCAGTCATACTCATTACACATCTAAACAGACACCTTTAACTAACAATTCACCCTCCACTCCTGCAGTTCAGATTGTGTCCCCGTGTGCGGTCCTCATCAAGTCCTTGTTGTGTAAAAAAGGACTGTGTGAGAAGTAGTTTTATCTTATGTGAGAAATTTTCTTAGCTATTAATAAAATGGTTGCCCGAGGGCTTCATCACTTAGGAGGACACCAGACACGCCTGCTTCTTTACTGTCATTCATTTTGTTTGTTTGAATAATACTCGACAGCTTAAATAAATAAATTAAGAAAATAGAAATTCTTTGATTTATTTTGAAATCTATATTATAAAGATAGAAAAGGATTGGTGGTTTAGAGCTCCAAACTCTGGGAGTTACAAATGTAAATGATTTTTTTCTCATTTGCACACAGGGTCAGGCCTTGTCCCCTTACACACTTAACTGCAACAGTAGACTGTGAACATACGTGGCAATTTGAAGGTAAAACACCAATGCAGCTCCAACCAGGAAGCACAGGACATGCTAGTAAAAGTTCAGCAAGTTTTGCAGTACTTCCTCAGATGAGAAATGCCCTTTAATTTGCTGTGCAATTTGCTCCAAACATTGTTTTTCTGTACCGTGCTTGAATTTGTGTTCATCGTATCGCTGTACTTACCTCTTAAAGTACATTAAATCATGACATTAAAGCAGGAGATGTCAACTCACAATACAAGCTTAACACTTTCTACGTATAAGTTTGTACCTCTTTAGGTTCATAGCCACATACATCCTACTGGTAGATAATATGCTCATATATGTACAACTTCATATGTCGTGTATTGCTGTATAGGAACAGAAGTGTCTTTGAGCTAAATGATTGCATGTGTGTATGCATGATAGTCTTTTTGTTAGATTTAGAAGGGGAAGAAAAGAGGGTGGTGCCAAGCGTGTCCTCTGCTCTCTGTTTGGGTGACTGCAGGAAGGGGTTGGGGTTTACACGTACTCCCTTGCTGTGGAAGGCTGTGATTGGCGGTAATATTGCTGTCCTCGCATATCTTCTTTGGAGCAGGAGCAGCACAGCAAAGAGCCACCCAGAACAGTCAGACTGGCTGCTGCCCATCCGACAAACAAGGCTGAGCCAAACTCATACCTGCACAGGAAATAAGGAATAAATAAAGTATAAGGTGTAAAAAAATAAAGGATAAATGCATATTGAAGTATGGGCGATATAAAATTGATATAAATGTATTATTTTGATTATTAGATATTTAACACTAACCGCTAGCATACGCATGTAGCAGTGTAACAAAATGTTAAAAATTACAGCTGCTTATTTTAGATAATTTTATTAGTCATAAGAGGAGCTTTACAGCTGTAATACTTGATAAAATTAACAATTACTAGTATTAAATAATTTGTTTTGTTGTTTTTCCTTCTTTCATAACAAGGAACTATTAGCATCATACACTGATCAAATTTATGAGCCAAAATTAGCAAATATTTGGAAATGATGTTGCAAAATCAATCAATGGTTTTTCCTCTTACTAACCAAATGTTTGCAGCTAACTAGCTATTATTCGGGCTAAAAATCAGCAGCTATTAGCAATTATTGTTTGCAATAATTTGTAATGACCAATTGGTCATATTTATCAGCCATTATTAGCAACTATTAGCAACATATTTTGGCTATTTTAGTAATAACTTTCAACAGTTTACAGCAGGACTCTTATCTTTTTAAGAGCAACAAGTAACATTGGCTATTTTAGATGTATATATCATACAGATATTATCAGCTGAAACCGGTCGTGTCCTGTACTATAACTAGAAAACGTCTGCAACTAACCCTAATTATTTTTATTGGCCACATCTAGGGGTTTTTTGCAAACAGAACACATTACGTTTAACAGTAATTTGGCTGCAGAATCTTTGTCACTGGCTGTAGTTCCAGTTTATCACAAAATGTTAAGTGACCCTGAAACCTTTGAGATGAAGACTGCTTACCAATGACTGTTTCTTTTATGTACAACAAAACCTCTTGACTAGTCTAAAATATTGCATTTTCAAATATACAAACAAACAAACAAACAAAATAAGAAGACTGAGCACAAATACAAGCAAGAGAGCAATAACTGAAAACCTTCCACAGAGTTAGATCAACGAAAAACAGTCTCACTGTCAGGTATCTTTTATTCATGCTATTTAGTGTTTCCCACCTCTGCATTTTTTCTTTTCAACATCATTTTAAAGAAATATTAAACTATTCCAAACATTGTAATCTCATTATATGATATTGTGATATGTATTTGATATCTGATACTTCCAGGTTTTGAGGACACTGACAGTATTGTAGCAGTCGCAACTTGATTATGATGTTTTTGTAGTTTTTCCCGAGTGTCAAAGATGACTCAAACTAAAAGATGCCATGTTAGAATTAGCATACAACTGTGTCATCTGTTTACACAACAGGATCTCCAGTGGCTAAGCTAAGAGTTTTAAAGTAATTTACACTTACATGAGGCAATTGGAAATATTTACATACCTAAAAATCCATGAAATATATGGTCTGCAGTTGAAGTCATTAATAATGATGACTGTAATCACAGCAGCTTTTTATTATTTGAGTAGCATGTACAGTAGAATGTACATTACAGTACATTTGCTCTTTAATGATGAGATTAAACCTTCTGTCACATTCCCTGTTTGACAGCAGCTCAAACAGAAAGGAGTGTATCACAATATGATTCACATACCTGGCATTGGGTGGTGTATTTGGGTTAAAGAACTGATAGGACACCTGAGTGGCATACCAGGACACAGAAACCAGTGTGCATAAACCTATGGAGGGAGAAACAGGTAAGGACCATGCTACCTGCAGAACTTCTCTGATGACACTACAGGAACTGGAGTACAGGGAACTGGCAAGGTGCTTTGTAGAGTGGTCTGGCAGAAATCACCTCTTTCTGAATGTCAGCAAGACATAGGAGATGGTGGTTGACTTCTAGGTGAAGAAACTACAACTAAGCCCAGAAGATGTCTCATGGTTCAGGAGGTTGAAACAATGGATAGCTACAGGTTCTTAGGTGTTCACCTGAAGGAAAGACTGGAATGAAGGATCAACAGTGATGCTGTGTACAAGAATGGGGTGAGCAGACTTTCTGTGGAAGCTCAGATCCTTCAGATGTTCTTCTCCCAGTCTGTGTAAGCAGGTGTGATTTACCTTTCTGTTGTCTGTTGTCTGCTGAAGGCAGCATCAGTGCAAGAGATGGCAACAGAATGAACAAACTAATTCACAAGTCTGGAATCATCATTGGCCAGAATGTGGACAGTCCATAGCAGCTGCTATTTTCCACACTGCAGAGACACCAGACTGTTCAATAGTTCATCCCAACATATATATATATATATATATATATATATATATATATATATATATATATATATATATATATATATATATATAAATA
>VUQG01016784.1:5099-22244 GCA_015106755.1 Etia nguti | reverse complement strand
TTAGAAAAAAAATAATAAAAAAAAAAAATATATATATATATATATATATATATATATATATATATATATATATATATATATATATATATATATATATATAAGAAAAACAAGACAAGATAACTGGTGTTGAAGATGCTCCTCCTATATTTCAGCCAGAGGACGCAGGAAACTGATGGAAGCCCAGTAAAGGACGTTGCAGCTTGTCTCAATAAAGAATGGTGACGTAATGCTTTTGCAGAAAGGAAAAGAAAAAAGTCATTTATTTTCTGTTCACTGTGATCCACAAAAAAAAATAAAAAATACTAACAAATTCCTTGAAAACACAGCAGCTATGCATTAAAGCGGACACTTTCAGCCACCCACTCAAGCTACCGACTTCACAACAGAGGGGAAAAGAATCAGACACCAGACAAAGTCAGCAGCATCCTCACATACTTACCAGCTATTTGATAATTACTGAACCACAGAGATTTCTGTACAGAGATTTTTACAAAAGGACCAAAAGTGTAAAGGCAATTTTTTTCTCCCTGCTGTCCACGCATATATGAATGTTAATGAACACAGCTCTTTCTTCATTAGACAAATATGTTTATATGGTGTCATTTATTTCAAACTTTCGAGTTGCTTCTAAGAGGAAAAACAGCTATTCGATATTACTCTGTATATATTTGTACCATCAGCTCTCAGTCATTAGTACACTGTCTCCATAGTGTGTGCTGTCTCGTATAACCACGCAGGTATTAGCTTCGTTTTTTCTCTGGGGCTTAAGACCAGTGCAAACATGTCACCACCATCTGTTGCTGCCTGCGACAAGTGTCACAGTCAGCCAGCTCGGTGCACACATGGCCTAAAAGTCTAGCGCTGAAGCAAAGCAACAGCATTTTATCTGATGCTTCTCTCCTTCTATTGGTCATATTAGCATAAGACCAACTTTGCCAAAGTCACTGCCTTGTCCTTACTTTTTCTTTTGTTGTTTTCTCCCAATTCTTTATTTTTTTCCTCACCTCTTCCCTTTGTCTCATGTGTCCTCCCTGTTTGTGTTCCTCTTTGCTTGCTTTGTTCCTGTGTGCCTGTGTGGTAATAATTTGATGAAGACCAGAGTTGATTTACAGGAGTCATCTCACTTCCTATTAATCCTAATGTACAGAAATTGGCTGCAATACAGTAGAAGGCACTTGTGAAATAGATAAAAGCAAATCCTGATACCTGCTTCTATAGACAACAAAAAAAAAAAATCCACATATTTAATTTTTAATTTTTTTTTCTGGATACAATGAAACATATAACTAGATGTCAGAAGAATATTTTAACAGGAACTTTTATGTGTTAATATGAAACAGCTGGTTTGCGTTGTCAAAGGTGGCTGCTCTTAGAAATTCTCTCCTGCTGCTCGGTTAACACCTGAAACCAAAATAGCACATAACACTAAGTCGCTCATGGTCCTGTAATCTGTCAAATAGAGGAATGCATTTTATTATTATTACTGAAAGAAGCAATCATTTAATAAGCATATCTATTGTTGCTTTTGTCAAAAAAAATGCCACTTTTACCCATTAAAAACTAAGTTTTGTGGAGCTCCCAGTCATTCTGAAAGATTGTTCGAGGATCCTCTTTGAAACCAGGAGTCAAGAGAATGGGAGTCGTTTTTATTTATGCATATTCGGCTGCTTTGTTTCCTTCATTTTCACCACTGGATCTGTGTGCTCCACCCTTAATATTTCATCCTGTGGTGTTCCAGATTTATCCTGTTTAACTGCTTGAATTAAACTTTCTCCTGTTTTCACTCTTTCACGGCGGAATTGGGTCCTGTTTTCAAAATATATCATATATGAAATACATTCACTTACTAACCAAACCATTCAGGGGTCTCTGTGGCATTTGGTGCCATCTGAATTCACATATTGCATACACAATAGCTAAACACGTCATATGAGGGAGTTTGCTGTATTTCCAGCACTGTTGTGCTGTTAAAGCTTTTTCTGTACTACAGAAAATCAAACTTTTCCCTAATGGTATCGCTTACCAGGTTCTTGAGTGTCTGTGAATGCAGGTTGTCATTTAAAACAGGGAGAATTTTCATCAGACATTAAAAAAGCCATTCTAAGAATGTATATGCGGCATCAAGCGCAAACATACTGCATTCTTACAGTTAAATGTGTTGGTCTATATTGGCAGAAATATGAAGGCTTTTATTTATGTTAGTTACTTCATAATTTTGTAATTTTAGAGGCACAGAGGGTGATTTTCAGAGCAATGCACATACCAAAAGCTACTTAATCTTTATAATTACAGCAGCAAACCTCTGCCCCTGGTTAGAGATGAAGGAAGAAGAATATATTCTCTGGAAGGAAAGGGAAAATTCCACATGTGGGTTGATTTGTTTGCACACTGCACGTATGTGCTTGTGTACATAGGGGTGCACATTAGATAACATGCTAGACCATCATTAAAGATGATCTTGTAATATATTTTTTGTTAGCCTTAATTTCAACCTGGCATTGTTTTTGTCTTTCTAATTGTTATAAAGCTTATTATAATCTCCTGAAGTCAGAGATGAGTCAGAGAGATTTTTCTCCTGCTGTCAGGGTGGCGTGAGATGAGGAGGACCCAATCTTAGGACTATAACTATAGGTAAGGATAATCATATCTCAGTCTGATGAGTCTTGAAATCTGCTGTAACATTTCGATTGTGGAGTCAAAAGTTGACATGAAACAACATGAAAAGATGGCTCCATCTTGTATCAGTGACTTCAGCTGGTGGTGTGAGGCATATTTTCTTGGCCTGTTAGTATTAACTGAGCATTTTTTTTAAATGTCACAGCCTACCTGAGTACTGATCCTGACCATGTCTACCTGTTTCTGACAACAATGTAGCCATCTTCTGATGGCTGCTTCCAACAGGATAACACAACATGCCACAAAGCTCAAATCACTTAAAACTGGTTTCTTGGACATAAATATCCTCCACGGTCACCAACTCTCAATCCAATAGAGCATCTTTGGGATGTGGTAAAACGGGAGAGTCACAACATGGATGTGCAGCCGACAAATCTGTGATGTGATCCTATCATGTCAACATGGATCAAAATCTCTGAGGAATATTCCCAGCATCTTGTTGAATGTGTGCCATGAAGAATTAAAGCAGCTCTGAAGGAAAAAGAGTTCAACTTTGTGCTAGCAAACAGTACCTAATAAAGTGTCTGAAGCTGCAAGAAGGAATCAAGTGAAAGGGCACTGAAGGAATTTCTTTTTCAAAATACTGTAAGAACTAGAATCTGAATGCTGTTCCTTATTGCACCAGGAATTGCGTTATATGGCTGAAGGGTTGATTAAAAGAGGTCTTAGTCATCAAGTATACACTACACACAGAACTCTTCATGCCATTAACCTCTAGATGTTAGAAACACAGCTAATTTATATTCTAAAGGGATTTCAGATGCACTTTATTACTGTGCTGAGGGAAAATGAATAGAATAATTGGATTCAGCATTACTGGCTAAAATTATGTCTGATTATTTTGATGTTCAACTCACTCTTTGTGATAAGTCATTTACTTTTGTCCTTTCCATGAAATACTTGGATTGGAATTCCAATTTTTCCTCAAACAAAATTGCCCTCAAACCATCCTCTTATCACAAAACACAGCTTATCATCCTCTATGCGAATCAATTACGCACAAAGACTTTGGCAAATTTACACAGCAGGGCATTAGCTTTGATGAGGGAGCCACATATCCAAACTATTTACCTTTTTAATGTTTACCCTTTCTCCTTATCCTCCAAACTACAGTACCATCAACGTTGGCCACCCCCTAAGTCTTCATTACCAGAGCATTACAAAGACATTGGCCAGAGTGTATACATTTTCATTAAAATATTCCTTGCCTTTTCAAAATGCATGAATATCTTTAATTTAAGTGAAGAGGCAGTGAACCGCTGCAAAGCTTTAATTTCTGCCTCTCATGACCTCCCTCATCTTTCTTCACTTACTTCTTATTCCCGAGGGACAAGGAGGAAAAAAGACAGAGAGATTTGGGTGCTTCGAGGGAGGACCTCACCCATCTAGAAAAGGCAAACAAGCTCTAGCTATAGAGCATAAAGTGTGAAGAAATGCTTACATTTGTATAAATTAGCATGCAACATAAAAGGCAAGGTCAACAAATGTTGGCATTGACATTGGATGATTAAAATTTCAAGATGGGGAAATGATCCAGGTATATGTGAATTTAAATGAGAGCTCTTTGTTTCTCTGTCTCTTCACTTTCAAAACATGCCTCATCCCTTGCCTTATCCCCTGCTCCTGTCCTTTAAAAATGCCCACATGCCAAATACTTGTCAAATTATTTCTGCTCTTACTTCTCTGATATTATGAATACACAGTAAACATCAGTGACTAAAAGTGGAGATCCACGGTGTATTAAAGTTTTATTCAGAGCATCTGCTGGCTTACATTAGACTATAGCAATGGCAAACCATTAATCATCAGGTCAGATGTTCTTATCTCCCTTTCTCTGATCAACAAAGCCCAGATGAACTAAGACTATCTCAATGAACCCTTCAATCATTCACTCTCAGATGGCTCTTTGAGTTAAATCTCCAAGTAAATTCATGCACATAATTTCAGGGCCAAGTCTGACCATCCCATCTCAAAAATACAATAAACAACAGAGCTGCCTTTAATAGTAAAATGCCTTAAGGTGGTAGGCAATGACATAGTTATTCTGGATATCTTTAAAACAGATGCACTCCATGTTATTTAGCAATAATTAATTGTCAGAAGAGCATCCAGCACAGCAGAAAAATGAGATATGCCAATAAAAATGGCCTGTGGATTAGTTTGGTATCCAATTGAAGACTATATATAGTGCTGCACTGTCAAGGGGGCCCGGAGGACAGTACGTGGGAGTGGACCCAAATGCAGACACCAAACGGAACAGCGATAAGATTTTAACAAGCTTTATTGTGAACACAGATTAGTAATGAAAAGACGAGGGTGCGTAGCGGGAAGTCTCTGACGTGGAGGCACTGAAACAGAGGGAGGATAAGTTTAGGTTCTAAAAGTGAAAAGCTAACACAGGGAGGAAAGAGAGATTCTGATTCTGAGGGCTTACTTGCAGGTGGAGATCGTGAGGCTCTGGGGAGGGCAACCAAGTGAACGTCCGAGGGGAAAGTGAGCGAAAGAGGTTCCAACCTTGTTTTCCAAGTAATCCAGAGTTGATGAAGGGCAGGAGGACAGGCAGGTGGAAGCGGCAACTAGTTTTGATTCCAAGGAGTGGGCTGCAGAGAGGTGAGGAGAATCTTGACAATGAGACCAACGTCCTGTTAATTGAGCTGCAGGTGATTAAATTGTTGACCTGACAAGGAAACTGGAGGCACAAGGATATCGGGGTAAGTACAGAACATGAACACAAGGCACAGTGAGGCCTGATTACCACCATGAGGTAGCTGACGAACTGGGGGAGAATACGTGATTGATCAATGGATGACAGGTGAGTAGGGCAGGCAAGGAACCAGGGCTCTGCCCAGAAGGCAGACACAGGTAAATACAGGAAGGCAGTGGAACACATCTGTGTTAGCAGAATATATAAATGATATTGGCAGCTGGAACCAAACACCACTGCCTGGCGGGTTTTGGATGACACTTACTTTTTGTTTGGAGCAATAAATAGTAAGAAAAATACATAAATGTTTTTGTGAAGCAATAATGATCTAGAATCTGCTATTTATGCACCGAACAAAGAAAGCAATTGCTGCTGTTGTTGCTCTTGCTGTGAGAGCAAGAATCCAGAAAGATATTATTCATGGGTAACACTGTGGATTTAAATATTTTACTGTGCATTAATGATTAAGCTTCATTTGGGCAGGATCAGCATATTTACTTACTTTTTTGTGCTAAGCTAAGTGAAGCTAAGCTGCAGCTTCGCATTAAGTATCCGTACATAAAAATTGTATTAATTTTATTTGAAACACAGCTTGGAAATATGTTACATAATTATCTTATATGTATAATTATAGTATTAACATTAATTGAATAAGTATTTATAAAAAAAAAATAAACCTGTCCTTCAAGATACATAATTTTTGTCGGGTAGGAACAACTTAAAAGGGAGAAAAAATTAACCTTATAACCAGTTATACTCTTAAATGCTTTTGGAAGTATTTATAATCAAAACACTTTCTAATTGATAAACAAAAACACATTTCATTCTAAATTATCTTATTGACACCAACCTGACTTTTAACTAGAGGTTCATGATATTCTAACTGCATTCACAGCTAACTGGAAACCATTACTGTTTTTCAACTAACTAATGTTGGACAGCTTCATTTTTATTTTGGTTTTCTCTAACTGCTCTTGAAAAAAAAAAAAACTCAGTTAAGGTTTTAAATTGCCTAGCAGTAATAAATAGTTAATTGATACTTTATTAAACTGTTTTACTTTTTTGAAAATATGTATGTATACACAGGTAAATCTTTAGTAATTGTATAATATAAGTCATTATTTTATAATGATGTGAAATATTTTATAAATTGATTTATGTATTGAGCCCATTTTAAATCCCAGGGCATCAAGTATTACCATGTAATGAAAGCTACTGGTGTCTCAGAGGTGGGCACATGTGTTTTATTTTGAGTTGGCTCTGTGTTGTGGGCATATTAGCAATATGAAAATCATCTTGCTCCCAACTTGTTGCGTTATATTGCAATTCATCCATCCATTCGCTTCCGCTTATCCTTTTTCAGGGTTGCGGGGGGCGCTGGAGCCTATTCCAGCTGTCTTTGGGCGAGAGGCAGGGTACACCCTGGACAGGTCGCCAGTCTGTCACAGGGCTAACACATAGACACAGACAACCATTTGCGCTCACATTCACTCCTGCATTCATACCTATAGGCAATTTAGAGTTTTCCAATTACTTCCTATCCCCACTAACTGCATGTGTTTGGACTGTGGGAGGAAGCCGGAGTACCCAGAGAGAACCCACGCGAACACGGGGGAACATGCAATTTCCACAGAGAAAGACCCCAGACCTTCTTGCTGTGAGGCAACAGTGCTAACCACTGTTATAATTCATATTTTCCTAATCATAATCAAACACCTATTGACAGTTGCAAAAGTCAAAATAGTGAGTGAAGGAGGACTTAAACCACATTAACAGTTTTCCTCCATTACACTTTCTTACATTCTTTACAACAAGTATTATAAATGTCACATACTGCTTTATATAGTCATCCATATATTTTTATAGATCCATTACACTGCATTACAATTTAAAATGATGGAAGTTTAACAGTAAATAAATGCTAAATAAATTTTGACCTCTAAATTTGTTATTAATCATAAGTCTCCACATTTTCTCAGTTTAGTTGGTTCGAGTTTTATGCCACTTGATAATGAAGACTAACCTAAATATTTCTTCCTGCTTGCTAGTTAGCTGGCTAACAAGCCAAGTTACGCATTAGGAGGAAGGCTGTTGCACCCTATGTGCAGGTGATGAGCACAATCATGTCAGACTTTCTATTAGCCCAGGACTAACAGACAAAATGCTGTTTTATTGGCGTAAAAGGTCCCTGTGTACATATACACTTAATGAAAGAGCGCAAATTTATTATTTATAGCAAATTATATTGCCGACCATTAGCTGTGGGCCACAGACTCCTGGGGGTCCTGGGACTACACTTTAAGAACCACTGTTGTGAGAAATGCATATAAATGTAATAGCTTTCTTCTTGTAGTCAGCTGATCTCTGGGAAAACTGCCTAACACGGTTAACATCAAATCACGTTTGAATTCTGTCAACATCTGTAACCACAACTCTGACATTGCATTCTCATTGGTACAAAAACTAACTGTGTCCCTCACTTGACCTGTAACACTGTTTGGGAATGTGCAGTCATAACATGTTATGTCCCAATCATATCATCTGTGGACAGAAGCATATGGGAAAGCTCTTATTATGAACACTAATGACAGCTAAATCCCTGAACTGAAGAGGACGAGAGCCTCAGAAGAGCAATAAAATGCTCAATGTGATTTTTATTTCTCTTTGCCGCTCAGGTCAGCTGTTGGTTTTTAGAGGTTTGATTTGGCCCACATAAATCTGTCGCCCCAGTGGGCAGCTGTTCAGCGTGGCCACTTTTGTGTCTTTGCAAGGTCGTGTGGGAACTAAATGGCAGGGGTGGGAGCCCAAATTCTCACTTTAACGCTAACTTGGCTCTAAAGAGCTGCCGTGGTGACACACAAAAGACATGGGAGGAGATTTCGTCCTCACAGAGTCAGTGAATGGAGACGCTTTCATAGCCACCATTCGGCAGCTTTCAGTTTCAACACTACGCAGGGATTATAAAGATAACATTTACCTAATTTCAGTGTTATCTCTAAATCTTGTGCATCTTTACAGCTATTTTTCAAGTTTTGCAGGGCTCGTGTTTATTCTGTAGATAATGAGTTTCATCTGCCAGGAGTATTAATATAGCAAGTGTCTCATTTGCTCCTTTTGGTGGTGTTTAATATAATCAACATGTTTTTTTCTGTTGGACGGCCACGGTCCACTAAAAATGGGCAGGGTCTAACTGTCTGGAGATGGTAATGTTACATTTAAATACAGATTAATCATAAGAGCCTAATTCATCACCATGACAGCTGTGAAAACATCCTGCCAAGCCCACATCCACTCCTTCCTCCTCTTCGTCCCCTCCGGTCTTTTCAGATTCCTTCTTCAAAAAAGGATCACTTTTTGAAATCCCTATGCATGTCTGTGGAATATGTATGGCCAGGAGTATATTCATATGCTAATGGCGGTGGAGCTGAGAGCGCAAAATTAGCCAAGCTTGACAGAGGCCCATGTGACCCCCAAAGACGTCGGAAGGCCGGGGAAAACATCGATCATGTGATACTGGCAAAGTTGAGGCCGGCCAGGGCTCAGTCAAGATGGATGCTCTTTCAGGCAGCACATATAAATCTCTGGGAAGGTTTGAAAATATTGAAATTAGAGCAGAATTATAACAAATAACTTTGGCTGCCTCTCCTCAGGAAATGTGTCATCTATCCTCTTCCCTCTCACTATCTTGTTCTGTCAGAAATGTGCGTGTGTGTGTGCGAGTGAGAGAGAAAAAGCGCACACAAGAGAGAGAACAGGGGAAAAGAGGGTTGTGAGACACAAAGAGAGAAATAAATAAGCTGGTGCATGTGTGTGTGTTTTCTGTCCATGTTGAGTAATGTGACTCTAAAAGGGGTCAGCGTTGTCAGGTTCTCAGTGTAAGATGGGACGAGTGCTGTAATGGCCAAAACATGATAGAGGACCCTGCAATCAGGAAGATACTGTGAAATGCATGTCGGAGAGCAAGACAGAGTACAGTGAGAGCAGGAGCCTCTGGTTGTGTGACCTCTCTGAAGTCAGGCAGCATACAACCTCATTTCCCTCTCTAAATGCTTTCAGGTAATGGCATCTGTGTGGCACGAGAGGTACAACTAGACTCTACAGTTCCTGAATCATGCTCTGACAAGTGCTGTACAGGAGCCCCTAGCCTCACCCAGGAGTAAAACACTTCATTCCTATAAGCGCTACATTCACGCGCCGTAAATTGATTCATGAATCATTCAAATCTTTCAGCACCAACCTTAGAGTGAGGTCTGAAAATGGCCTTCTTTAAGCTCAACTCTGCTCTTAAAGCATTGCGGCGTTTTTGATGTTGAATGAAATGTATTTCTTCGTCATACTTAAGCTGAAAATAATACAGCACGCTCACTCAATCGCTTTGCTTTCATACCAAAAGTCAACTATTTGAAAAACATAAAGACAGTAAAGAGGGGTGTTCAGAGGACTGTTGTTTAAGTTTTAAGTGGTTGCTCACACATGCAGCCAGGCAGGAAGTCTAACCTTCTTTTTTATTTATTCCATTGTTCACACTCTTAACAATATAAATTGTACCTCTAGTGAGCAATAGGCTTCACATTAAGAATGGGACATCCCCTGCTTTTTATTTGTGTCCCATGCTGTGGTATGCATCTGTGTGTGAATAGGAGAAAGCGAGAGAGTGAGAAAGAGAGGGAGAAATCCATGCATCCCTGGGTGTGCGCAACATCAGCAGAATATAGATCCCTTGGCTTCCCCGTAAAGGCAGGTTTATCAGTGACCAGATTCATGAGCTGCATTCTTTACTATCTCACCCCACATACTCTGCATCACAGCGTTTTGTAGGTAAACGAGGGCAGGTGTGTCTAACTGCAAAAAAACAGGATTTCATGTGTGCAGGTTCATGTGCACAGAGAGTGCGATGCTGCAACTGAGAGGCAGGATTGTGATGTTTCATCTTTTAGAATGAATGTAGCTAATGAATGTATTTAAAATTCTATTCTATTCTATTCTATTTATAACACACCAAATCACAACAACAGTTCCCTCAAGGTAAAGACCCTACAATAATATAGAGAAAGCAAACAAAACCCTAACAATTAGATGATCCCCTATATGCAAGCACTTGGGCGACAGTGGGAAGGAAAAACTCCCTTTTTAACAGGAAGAAACCTTTAGCAGAACTGGTTGGGGGTTATTTCATTTGAAGCAGTTTGGAAACAGTGCAGATCCAAACTTCCTCATTCTTCATTATGGAGACCAGGAACTGGGGGTCACACCTAAATGCCTGCCATTTCACCTCAGGAAAGAAACGTAATATAAAAAGTCAATTTATTTATACAGCAGCAAATCACAACAACAGTCGCCTCAAGGTGCTTTATGTATGTTGTAAGGTAGACCCTACAATAATCCATACAGAGAAAAACCCAACAATCATGTGCCCCCCCTATGAGCAAGCACTTTGGCGAGAGTGGGAAGGAAAAACTCCCTTTTAACAGGAAGAAACTTCCGGCAGAACCAGGCTCAGGGAGGGGTGGCCATCTGGCGCGACCAGTTGGGGTGAGAGAAAAAAGACAGCATAAAAGACATGCTGTGGAAGAAAGCCAGAGATTAATAACAAGTATGATTCAGTGCAGAGAGGTCTATTAAGGTGAGTGAGTGAGAAAGGTGACTGAAGAAGAAACACCCAGTGCATCATGGGAATCCCCCAGCAGCCTAACTATTGCAGCATAACTAAGGGAGGATTCAGGGTCACCTTATCCAGCCCTAACTATATTGAGTGAAGTAACTATATAGTATCGTTATCACTACACTTATTGTCATAATAATAACAATAAAAAATACAACAAATAAATGAAAATAAAAAAGTTTTTAAAAAAAAGGAAAAAAAGAATATACAGTCAGTCTGAACTCTTGTGTACTACTTGACATTTTTGGAATCTCTTTCTTCTTCGGCCCCAGGTGTGTCTTGCAGGCATGTTCATCCACCTTACTTAAATTAGTGACGACTTTCTCAGCTGTCTACATATGACTCTTCAATGAACTGGGTGTCTGAATGGATACCTAGTGTGTGTGAGTGTGTGCATGGAGGCTGACTGAGAGTTAACATGCGAGTTGTGAGTGTGAGAGATAGGGGAGGATGCAGTTTCTGGATCTCAGCATGCTTCAAGAAACCACTAGATGCCGTCTAAAATCAATACCTTCATCATTTCATCTTCAGGTTTTATTTTTTTCTCCTTTTAAAGGACTAACCCTTTCTCTGTGGTTATAGCTGTTAAAGACTGTCTGCATTTACTTCAGGTAAGCCCTTGCACAAGGTTTTAGATTACAAAGCAGTGATATTATGACTATTATGACACCTAACAGGTCATTTACATAGCAAATGTGTTACCCCCATAAATGTGACTGCTTACTCTAAATTGAGGAAACAAGTTAAAGTGACCTTGTTTCTAAAATGTGGCCTTCTCAGTTTGCTTTTCGAGTCTTTGTCTGCATGGGAGCCTTGTTACATCAGTCTGTATGACAGAGCTGCCTAGAAAGGCAAAGATTTTGTCACAAACTTGATGTATGTCTAGGAAACATCATCAGTGCAGTCAGAAAGAATTAAGGCAGTGAATATGTCTGCTGTTCTGGCGCTATGCTCAAGAACAGCGTGCTCCAAACAAAACTTCCACTCTGATGTTAAAGTACTGACCTTTAGCTGTAATGTGAGGGTGTTTACATTGACATTTGATTAACAGTGTGGGAATCGTAGACTGTTTTAGTCACAATTTTGCCCCACTGTACAGCAAAGATAGCTGTGAATAACCTCAAGAAGAGTCAAAGTTTAAAGTCAGCACTTCTAGTTATTGCTTCCTTTGGAAATTTAATGTTCCAGAGACAAAAAATTAAACAAGAGGAACAAATCTCTTTTTGGCTTCCCTGTAAATTAGTTTGAAAGTGTAAAACCTCTGCATACAATTTTGTGTTGTAGACCACACAAGACCAAGTTTCCAAAGACCAGTGATAAACCGAGGTCATGGGCTGTCCCCAGCAGCACCCAGTAATAACTGATTTAAAAAGGGGCATTAAGCCCTGTCTTCGAGCAAACCCCTTACTGGCTTTCTATTGCACTGTCTACCATGCAGCCTGCTCAGTATTTATTGAGACACCTCCAAAGCAATCTGGGCTGGCAGGCACAGATGGCTCCTCTAATCCAGGTAAATTATCTTTGAACCTTTCAGAGTAAACAGACGTGCCATTCTCCAGAAGTCTGGACTCTCGTAGGCATGAAAAGAGTGGTGAATGAGGGTGTGTATGGGTGAACGCTTGTGAGCATGTGCATCACATAAGATACCGTGGAGATACAAACATCGGCTCTGTCAGAATACCATTGTGTATGTGCCACGATTATTGATGTAAAATTGTTGGTACTTTCTGTTTCTTCCTGGAGAATGTTCAACACTTCAAAATGATAAGACTGAAATTGTAAAAGGTGTGCTTGAAGATAACCGGTAAAGCTCCATCAGGTTTACATGAATAATCTAGCGAATCTAGGTCTTAGCAACAGGGGTAAAAAAAAAATCTAATCTCTGTATCTGTTCACTGACGTGCTGAATAAATTGCACTTATGTTAGCCGGTTGGCATCTGCAACTTCATCGCAATAAAACAGATTAATAGTGTGGTCATAATCTAAATCTCCATTGCTCTGCTGATTCTACCTCCATCACTTGGCCTTTCATCATTTGCACAACTCAAAAATGTCTTTTAGAAGTTTCTGACTCAGACAGGAAAAAAACAAAACACAAGCAAACAACACTGAAATCGAGCTGACTTGCGCGTTTTGAGTAGTATTATATAATTTAGTATTTTTCATATTCATACTTATCTTTTGTTTTATCATGTTTTTAGCCTTGTGTTTTAGCTATGATGTACTTTTGAGTTTTTGAAACATTATTATTTTTCAATATTTCATCATTTTAATTAGCAAGCTTTTATTATTTTTTGCCTCCTGTTGCATTTTTTGGTGTGCATTAGTCTTTTTTTTTTAACATCCCTCGATATCTGGGAGTTTAAAAAAACACTTCCAGCTATTGTTTAATTGCTATACAGTAAAAATGGCAGAGAGCACTGCGTAGAACTACTGTGAGAGGATTTTAACATCTGCACCATTCAGTCCATTTAAATCAAACTTGTTTCACTCGGTTCGTTTCACCCTTGGTGCAGTTTATTTGTGCAGATGTGAACACAGTGAGGACACCTTGGTACAGAGAAGAGGTGTGTGTTTCAACCTCGAGCTGAACCAACTACCTGGTGTACAAATTTGAGCTAAACGCCTTCCCATTCTTTGATGTACCAAAGTGTGATTGACATGCAGGCTACATGAACTGTAAAATGTAAAACACATAAATAAATAGAATATTAGGAGTAAATTATCCATGTTATCCTCTAGCCCACCGCCTTATACCTGTATTTCCTCTGGTTGCACTCACCTCAGACACATTTGACCACCAACTTGGTGTGTCATGACACATTTGGCTTAGCCTGGCATTTCCTTCGAGTTTTCTCTGTTTGAGAAGACAGCAAAACACAGGAAAATGCTGCAAGTTCACAAACAACTGATTAGAGCCAGAATAAACTACCTATAGGTGCGAAAACACCTTTGCACCTTTGCAGAAACTGGATCATTTGTATCCAAAGTATGATCAGGCAGACCAAAAGGGATTAGACTATCGGAAACATCAAGAAACATCAAGTTTTTTCATGGATACTGCAGATAGAAAAGCAACTCGATCACAGGAACAGAATTTAGACTCAGCTGCACATACATCCAGACTGCAAAGAAATGAAAGGGTGAGCCACAAATACGAGATGATGTGGGAAAATTCTGATTGTGGTACTTTATTTACAAAAATGCACTTAAATATGTGCAGAGACATGACTGCATTTAATGAATTCTGCAAATTAAGTTGAGAGCAGGACATGGAAGTGACTTAAGACATTGCAGTACACTTTCTGCTTGTGGACTGAGACAAGATCAGTTTGAGCAGGAAGATGTTAGCTACCACAAGAAAAAAAAAGCTGTGTGTGATGCACCTTATAGGGACTACACACAATACTCTGTAGCTGTGTCAGCGTATGATCGAAGAGATAGGACGAGATGGGTTGTCTAAGATGGAGTTCAGTTTAGTTCTCGTCTCCTGTGCTAAGGCCTCTGGGGTGTTCAGACTCACCCCAGCAACAAAGGCAGCCTTTATCACCAGTTTGTTTGTCCTGTCTGCTCCCCCAACATTGCTGTTTTCTACCCAGCACACCACTGCATACAACAGTGTGCCTGCAACCACACATTAGCAATCTCAAAAAACATCCCAGAGCTTTGAAAAGGCACATAGGGTGCACATTGCACAGTGTCTCCACTTTATCTACCAAACTCAGAAATGTACTGAAATAGACCCAAAAGGGATTCAAGAAATCCAGGTTTTTGGTTGCGTAGGGTATGAACTACTATATCAGGCTAATGTAGAAATTAAAAATTAGAGGTAATAAATTATCTGCTAAGGTCAAGTTTAATCAGTAGAAAGGACAAAAACACTAATTAAGAAGCAGGTTCCTAATACACTGCATTAGCGCTTATATGAAACTGCCAAAACCTCATCTGTGGGTTAGTCCATATAAATGTAGCATGTTAGTTTAACAGCAGACTGTCACAATTAATGCAATAGATACAATACACTTTTAATGCTAGAAAACAGTTGGCTTTTTATTAGGTTAACTTTAGCATATTTAATTACAGAGGCCAAGGTCAAGATGCTCCAGTATTTGATTTCATTTTAAGTGTATTAAAATGTGTACTGTTATGCCTAGAATCCTTGGAAATAACAGAATTGTACATTTATTTATTGAATTTATATTTTTATAACTGAGAGACACACTTAGCAGCTGGTATAGCTAAGAAAACACGTAGGAGGCAGACAGAAAGTACATGCATAAAATTACCAGGAACCGACAAGCTCAAACTAATCCAGGAAACAGGACCAAAGGACCAAATCAAACCGGAATTTACAAAGATGGTATGTTTCAACTGAGAAATGACCAATCAAAGCAAAACCCCCACAGTAGGGGTCTCAATTGGTTATTGAAATTTTTTTAATCGGTGTAATTTCTACATAACAAGCTAAGTCACTATTCCTGAAAAATTAATTCACAAATTATGGGTAAGTTGTTACAATTGTATTAACAAGTGTTCAAATGACACCTGATAATATTTCTAATTTCAGTGCTCTTTATTGATGCCATTTTAGTACTGTTTTGATGTGTTGTCACGCTTGTGTGTTATTCTGTTCTCTGCAAATGGGTCTGTAATTGTTATAAGTGGCTACATTCAACTGGGAAGGATGATCACTTCATGAATTATTCCCTTTATATTGCTTGTACCGTGCATATTACATGCCATATTTTTGGACATTTTCTATTCTTACCTCTATCACCGTGGTGCACAGGGGCTTATTATGTATTTTTTTAAACTGAAAAAGTAGCAGAGTCATTCATCTTATAATATATGGAGGATCTAGTCCATTTACAATGTGTAAAAGATGAGGGGCAGAGTTCATGGTAAAAGATGGCTGTCCTGGTGTGTGTTGTGTAACTAACGGCTGTAGAGATGAGTGGTCCTGTGATGAATGGTGCCGTCATGCGCAGCTATAATCACGCCTACGCATGGCTTCCTGCATAATTGATTTTTAATCCCCTAATAGAAAGTAAATCACACGAGCAAAGCCTGCTTTAGAGCTGCCCTGGAAAGAAAAACGAATAATAGCAAAGAGCGAGATGGCGAGGACAAGAGGGAGAGGAGAAAGATTTGGGGTGCAGGATGAGATGAAAACGAAGGTAAATGTATAAGAGTGTGAGATAGAATTAAATATCTAAGTTGCTGCATTACAGGCAAAATAACTAAAAAAAAAAAAGGCTCTACATTGTAGTGGTGCATTACTAAACTAGCTATACATGATTATATTGCAGCTGAATTTATTATTCCCTGTGATTCTCAGCCAAGATGATATTGTTTGGAAAGAGTAATGAGATATAGATTGACCTGTCAGCTGATACAGGGGCAGATTGCATCTGTCATCTAAAATAAACATGGCTGACATAGGCTGGACAGTGCACTGCCAAGAAACTGTCATTTGCACAGTGAAAACAAGAACAGAAATAAACTTTGTTCTGTACACAAGGTGATGCCCGAAGGGGATTCTCCTAGAGCTGCGGTTTAGCAAAATATTTGCAAATTGTTCGTGCCACACGAGCATTTTAGCAAACACGTTGTACTTTATACTTTTCTGGTATTTACAGCTCCCGTTGAGATGTTTCGTCATTCATTTCACCGGAGAATAGACACAGAGCAAATCTTTTACTGCAGAGCTTCAGATATGGAGATGAGCTGGAATTGATTTTATGGACTGACCCCTTGGAATGCAGATTTACATCTAACTCGCTTATTTACGGCTGCTCCTCAGGCAGTCAAAAAGCTGATGAGTTAAACTGACCAGTTGCGACTGTGTAAGCATAAAGTTTAGGGAAGAGGGCACAATGAAGGGCGGACGAATGTAAAAACAGGAAGTCAGTCTGGACACAGCTCTGATAATTGTCAGCATGCACTCTGACTCCTGAAAGAAAAAGCGAGTGGGAAACGGAGCCAAGGACTTGCTGTCACCAAATGTGCCAGCCACCAAGACTGAAGAAGATGGAGGAGAAGGGAGGAGAGAAAGACAGGGAGGAAAAGGGAGCGAGCAGAGGAGATAAGAATTCACTACAA
>VUQG01016779.1:11101-28004 GCA_015106755.1 Etia nguti | reverse complement strand
CAAACTACACCTTTCTTGGCTGCTACCTCAAAGCACATTGTGCGCTGTCGGTCCTGCGTGCTGCACAACAACATTCAATATTTAGTATTTACTGTTATTTACACTTAGCTAGATTACTGCGATGGTGTTGTGTTTATTATGTTGCTCTCTTTTTTACTTGTTTTCTCTTTTTTTTTCTCTCTCAACAGGTGATCCAGGAATTTATTTTTTTTTGTGCCCTTTTTTCACTGTCCCTCTGCCCTTCTGTTTGTCTTTCGATCCCTCTCTTTCTTTCTTTCTCCCTTTCCTATCCCCCAGTCAAGTCTATCCCATCTGTAACAACTGAAAATAAAATAAAATAAAATAAAATAAATAAATAATAATAACAAAAGTCAATCAAATGGACCAATATGGCAAGACCGTAATGATCCACTTGGTAAAGTAAATCCATTGGGCATCTTTCTTGGCCTTCAGACAGTAATTCTGATGGCTAAAGAACCAAACGGGACAGGCGCAAAATAAATAAATAATCAGCATTTAAAGCATCTTACGTGGCCTTGTCTAGTTTTAACAACTATTCAAGCCCTCATTGTCACTGAAAGAACATACACATAATTGCATTCATAAAAAATGTTCACTAAAATTGTTGTGCTTGCTGCTAGTATATTAAGAAGGACACATATCTTTTTCTTTTTTTTTCTTTTTTCTTTTTTCTTGGAGGGATCATACTTTCCCTACTTGTGCAAGAGGCCATACAGGCAAATATTGGGAATTGAGCAGTAAAGGAAAGAGAAGATGGCAGCTTGCAGTGAGGCTGAATTTTTATTTTAGTTGCCAGAGTTGCCTGAGGTTTTTTTTTCTTTCCTTTCATTAAGATTTTTCTTAATAACTGGCACATTTTCTTTTTTGCACATACTCTTGCCTTAAGACCTTTTTCTTTAATATTACTTCAAAGTTTTCTGGAGCCAAACAATAGCAAATGTCCCTTATATGTTTATATGGGGTTTCAGAACAACAGGGCAGGAAAAGTTGTTTTTAAACATAAACACTGAACAATTTAGACAGAAAAAAAATGTTTGGGTTACTTTCTATAGTTATCCTTTCCCAAATGTTGCACACTTTTACTTTAGAGGTGTCCACACATCCACACATGGAAGGGTGTGCAGGAGGAAACACATATAATGCCAACTCATGTGTGAATGCATTTCTTTTGAGTGATTTCCAGAAAAAGAAATTGTAGGGGGACACAGTTCATGTTTTGAAAAAGTGGTTTTCCATGTTTAAGTCAATCCACCACTATATTATCAGCTCAAATCTCGATTTGTTCCCATAGTAATTATTGCAGGAAGTAATTGTCACTTGTATGGAAACATATGCACTTACTCTGCAACCGTTCTTCATTCTTTTCCTGTTTAAATGTATCAGCAACAAGATGTTTAAGCTAAATGACATTATAAAGCTTTGAATAGCCAGAGAACCTACACTAATTGACATTACAGGAATTTATAATAAAAAACAATTCATGTTTATCTGACATTCATCACTAGATTTGCTACTATGGTTTCCGATTTTATTGAATTTACTTTAGATTTAAATTAGTACCTGGTTTCCACAACCTTTTTTTAACCATGTATGTTGTGTAATTGTGGTTGTATTTGTTCTTTGCTGACATTGAGAGCAAAAGCATCTTTGATCATCTTTGCAGTGATTTAGGGAACTGAATATTCAGTAAATGTCAGCAGCATTTACATTTTGATTGCTATGCAGTTAAACCTTGCACAATCTAACACAATCATTCAGTGTGCATTGTAACACTACAAGTGCCAGGGGTTCATTGTGTGATTTATCCAGTAGTTAAACCATCAGTTTGTATTTATTACCATCAGTAAGAGTATTCCTATTGTGTAAGGTACAATATGTGTCCCTATTCATACTTTCACTTTTTTTTCTTCGCATCATGTTTCAGCTTGTCATTATCAATTTAAATGTATACTCCCAAGCTGGATAATAACCTTGTTATGAAGTAGGGGCCAAAAAATTTGAGTTTATCATATAATCTGAACTCTGTGAAAACAGCAAAATAACTCTGCTTACTTGCTATCTGAAATTGAAGCATATGAAAGACAATCATGAAAATGGTGGTGCAAATACACAACTAAAACTGACAGAAAATTTTAGTGGTCCAACAACAGTTACAAAAAATTACAATATGTGATCCCAGGTCTGAGGCTTTTACAATTGCATGAGTTCAACATATTTAAAATATATTTTCCTTATCCTCCTTTACTTAGCATTACCACTCAGGCTAAGAGGTCACATGATAGTGTGCTTATCAACTTCATAAGCAAACCCAGTGTCTCTCAATCTACCCACAAGAGGTGGAGTTTGGAAAGGTCTACCAGCATCAGAGAAATTGATTTTACAATGAAATATAGAACTATAATAATAAAAAGATATATGAAGATGTTAAGCACATAATACAGACTGAAAGCAACACAGCTGCTGCAGCCAAAGAGGTGGAACCTGGAAGACCATTAGTACTGCAATAAAGTCAAATAAAGTATTTGAAGCCAGGAAGGAAGGCTAGTAAAATCCAGACTGTGTGCATTAACAGACTTTTCAGTAGTAAAACTCTGTCATTAAGACAAGGAGAGTCTAACAAATTACAACAAATGAATATTTGAAAGTGCATAGATGGTTTTAAACTTTTTTTTTCTCCGGATGCCGCACTAGTGGTGTTTAATGGTCTAACATTAAGTTTAAGGACTAAATATAAAAACATAATTCAAATGTAAGCTGTACTCGTAAATTTGAGGTCAGCAACTACAAATAGGTGCCCTGTTTTACGAGATATATTAAGTCTTATGGTACTTTTCTTCTTTTTTTTTTCAAATAATAAATTTGTTTCTAAGAATACATTTTTTGTACTGATGCTCACCAGGAAAGACAAAGACTTTACAGACCTTCTTTAGACTATCTTATTATCCATGACGTACTAGGAATCTTCCAGGAATGTTTGCACTTTTTTTTCTTTTCAGGAGAACGGATTGGTCACCGATTAGGAACTGATTAGTCCGTCTCTTCCTAGTTTAATATAACCTTCTCTACCAAATGTACTTAATGCCCAAGTAAGAAGTTACCCCAATAAGCCTACTGTAAATCCTGTGTCATAGTTCAGGCCTCAGGTTACAGTGTGCCACATGTATATTTAATCAGCTGAATCTAAAATCATTGTAAAACAGAAAACTGACCAGCACCTAAATGCGTGTGTACACTGCCACTAATGGCCTTGTCGCATTTTTTGTTACAGGTATTGCATCTGTAACTGTGCATCTTGAATTGTGATGGCTTTGGGTTGTCTTGTGCCTAAAATATAACTGCAAACTCTTTACTATACAGTGTACTACTTCCTTTGGCTTTGTGAGGTAATTTTAATACTTTACCCCTTCAGGTAAAGAGAAAATGAAAATTTTTCCCTCATTAACCCTCATGGAATAAAAATTCAGAATCTCTCTACATGAAATCTAACCGCCACACAATATTGCTTTAGCTTTTCTCTCTTTGCTATTTTTTCCACATTCAGTGATTTTTTTTATGTGTGATTTCAGTAAACAAAAGTATGCAAATTTTAATTAAAAAAATCTAGTATTTTTCTAATAAAATTGTTTTGAACAATATTAATGCCTTATGTCTGAATTATCAAAATAAATGATACATTTTTTTAAATGCCTGATTACTAGGTAATTAAAATATGAAATCAAGTCCTCCTTTAAACTCGACTATCTAAGTAAACACAAATAAAAAAATCTCACATCACAAAGGGTAACTTGTGACAATTTCTGAATAGATTTTAGTTATACTTTACAATAGTGTAAGAATACTGTAGAATAGTAGAATACTTTTCAACATAAAAGTCTTAGTCACAAAATTAAAGAAAATGGATTGGGGGGTAGATGTATATTTTGTCATATTTGCACAATGCAGGATGAAATTTCAGTGAAAATAGCATTTTTGTTTCTAAAAATTGTTTTACTTTATAATATTGTGAAATTCATCTATATACCATTCAAAAAATGCTGCTAGTTGTGCTTTTATTGTTTGTTTATTGTTTGTTTTAGTGTGTTCTCAAATATGGAACTTTTAGATAAGATAAGATAAGATAAGATAAGACTTTATTGATCCCACAGCAGGGAAATTTGTGGGCTTAATTTTTTTATCATATTAGCAAATATTTAGACATTTTTTTAATATGTCTGTCACAAAATACAGATCCTGATTAATTTTGATAGTAAGAAACACTTTCATTGGACAATGGACCATTTTTCAACAAAATATGTCTTGAAAAATATTTAATAAATGAAGTTAATATTATTTTGCTGTAGTTGTCAGTCAAACAAAATGCTACCAACAGTGTTTTTTGTTGCAACCACTAGAGGGTGCAAGTCTACTATCTAACTAGGCTTCAAGGCATACTCCGTCTCTGTACCCTTTTTACTTTCACCAACAGGACAGTGAATAAATTTCATATTTTTAATTGTTACTCTTTTCTTAGAGGTGAGTTGTCCCCACACAAATTGCAAGAACACGTTGCAAGAGATTTGTATCGGTAAAGAAACATACCAGCTGTACACTTAAGTGCATCTTTGATGGGAAGCTGTGCATGTAACTGAATGTAATTTTGTTCTCCAAACCGATGTTTAAAAACGTGGTGTATTTGTTCTCCACACCAGACAATGCAATTTTCTCCCAGGTGTAACTATATTCTTTATTTGACACACCTTAATATGATTAACCAAACCAGGCACTTCATGCAGATGTTCACAAGATGGCTCTCTTTACCAATTATTGTCTTACTCAACACCATGACGCTATAACTGTAACTATGACATTTTGGAAAACTAAAAATAATCATTGTACACCAGCTGCTGTTTTATATTGTTGAACATTTATTATATAGTGGTATCATTTTTTTTTTCTTTATTGTTGTTAATATTTACACTTTCAAAAATTGCTCACTAGAGTGTGTGCTCAGTATAAGAGATATAAGCATTAAGAAAAATGGTAATGTTTTCACCATGGAGGGTGTTCTTCCATATTCTGCTAATATCAAACAATGTTTTCTTTTAATGATGTGTTCTTTCCTTGCCTTAATGTGCATAACTCCAGCCAAACATTAAGCACTAAGGCAACAGATCAGAACACAGTTTCATCATAGGGTTTGTGAATTTATATGTGTATGTATGTTCATTTCTGTCTCCTGAATTGGTGATGGGCTGATGGTAATCTCTCCCAGCCCATTAGTCAAAGCTTTTCTTTGGCTGATTAACACCAAAGAAGATGGCAGAAAGCTGGAGGGAGGACAGTAATTTGGTAAAAGAATGTTGCTGAGAGAGGGGAGAGGAGGAGACGGGTATAAAATGAAGGAATTATAAATAGAGGCCTCATTACAGTTGTTTTTTATTTATTTATGTAAGGATTGATAGGCAGCAGCTTCTTTGCCAGCTGAGAACACAGGATTTTGAAAAACATGTAGCGGCACTATAAATCTGAGGGACATGTGGGAAAAGTATCAATAGGAGAGTGCTGTAAAAATTATGAGTGACTTATTGCGACATGTTCACATTTCCATTCCCAGCAAGACATAAAGCAAATGGCACCATGAGCTTACTTTAACACACTCACCCACAGTCTATCCCGCTTCCCAACACCCCCCTTCCCCTCCTCTGGACCCCATATTTTGGGGCCTGACTGTGAGTCTGTGGCGCCACACTTACAACTGACAGCTTAATACTGCAGCAGAAATTGGTTTTGTGGAGTGGGCAAAAAATAAATGGGATTTTAAAAGGCTTCTTTTCGGGGTGGGCTTTGCTGCGCTGTCTTCCTCATCATCTGTCATATATGCCTGTTTAATGATCTTTAATAACAGAGTAGGGCACAGCACAGAGAGCAAGATACACTGCCAGCTATTGTGCCTTCATCTGCCTGATGATGACTTGAGGTAAATGTTATGACGCAGAGGAGTATTTCCACTCACAGGCAATAATCTTTGGAGCCAAGTTAACTGTCTGTCAAACAGATTCCAGTCAAGAATCAGTTTCTCACAACAAAAAGTATGGATTTTATAGGTCTCTTTATAATCTGGGTTATTTCTGTATCTACTGTTTATGTGTGTGGTACTGTAAAAGTGTTCATGTAAAACTCCCCAAATCCTGGTTTATCTTCAACTGCACAGATGTCAAGCTAAAAACAAAGCATTATTATCAAGATAGAAAGTCCACCTCTGCAGAAAGCACAGCTGTTTTTACTGTATGAGAGTGTACTAAAACATGTGCATATGCATGTCTGATTTAGAATGCAATCTCCTCATGTGTAGGCCTTTGAATATGATATATGAATGTGCTTCTAAGAGAGCACATGTGAATTCATGCCCTTCAACACTCTTCAGCACAGTTGGCTCTTTCATTGCACACAGTTTGAGTCACAGAGCCACATAAATGCTTCTCTTTTCTCTTCACAATATAGCCAGGAGCCAGAGCCTAGCTACCGTCGAAGCCTTTAATTATTACAAGTGAAGCCTGTGGGTGCATTAATCATATTACCTAAAGTGATCCAAGACCAGTCCTATCTTGTAAATAAATGCCACTTTCCACAAGTCAGGAAGAGTGGAGACAGGTACAGCTTCCACATTGTATTGTCTTTGGCAGCAGGGCAGCTTTGTGCACAAAACCCTCTTTGTCTCAGTCACAGAGATGGTACTTGAGTGGAAAGTGGGGTTTGCTCAGAAGCAGTAATGATGTAGTATCTGTGTTTTCCATCGATGTGAAATAATGTTGCGGTGGAAGCTTGCTGATGATTGCCATCTTTACCATTAAAGCTACATGTTATGCTATTTATGTTCTGCCAGAAGTGCTTACAGCCTCATAGCTCTGTCACAGTTTAATATTTTAGGCTTTTTTTCAGTTTTTTTCCATCAGTTTCTAATTAACTGTATCTATATTCACCCATATTAGCTTCTCGTCACTGACTACCTGTTAAATTAAAAACGCAATTTAAAATCCTTCTTCTCACTTTGAAGGTTTTGAATAATCAAGCCCCATCATATCTTAAAGACCTCGTAATACCATATTGTCCCAACTGAGCTCTTTGCTCTCAAACTGCTGGCGTGCTTGTGGTTCCTGGTTTTTAAAAGTAGAATGGCAGAGATAGAAGCTCCTGCTTACAGGTCCTCTTCTGTGGAACTACAGACACCCTCTCTGCTTTTAAACTTCATTTACATATTGATAAAAATAATTCTATCCAAAGAAATGTAGATCAGTAAGGGGGAAATCCCTCCCATCAAATCATACTTCATATATAAGCATTTTTTTTAATACAACAATAAAGGTTTCCCTGTAATTAAAATCTAATGCCACTTTCGAATTTGGTCCCATTAGTGTCCAATTGTTTTTAGTCTCGTGTTAATTTGTTGTGACTGCTAAAGCATTATTTGTGGGAATGAAGAGTGAAGATCAAAGATGTGTTTAAAGGATGAATCTTTGTGTAATAATGATAACTTCCCTTCGGGTATGAGATCAACCACACATTTAAAAGCAATGTTAAATGTGAGGAAATCCTATCCTCCTCTTTTCAATTGAGTGGAGCAAAATGCAAATCTGCTCTCAACTACAGTACAATAAAATAAGCTGTCAGCAGCAGGGGGTCTAAGCCCTGCAGGTCGGATGTATTCTTATGGTGTGGTTGCTTAATTTCAGTCTGTGCTATCTTATCTTCCTCTCTTTCTTGGCAATAAGATCTGATAAATGCTAGAATAAGACAAAGAAGCTATGACAGGGTTTTGAAGTTATGGGTTTCTCAGTGACTCATTCGTTTATCAAGCTGTCTTTAAGAGCTACTGTACTTAAATGTCTTGCACTGATTGTATTGTAATGTGAAGAGCGATAGTCATCCATTTGTTCATAAATCTATTAGAAGGCTTAAAAAAGGAGCAAATTATTAAATGCCACTATTTTTGGTAAAGGTTTTAGTTTGTGGATTAATTAATTCAATTTTTTAAATTTAAGCTTGTTAAATGCAGACTTAAAACTTAAGCTGTGAGAAAATCCTTAATTTCACTTTTGAAATAAATTAAACTGAAGTATTCATAAAGGTGCAAACAGAAGATATGTCTGATCATCTCTGGACTAAAGCCAGAAACCTTTGGAAGATTTCCAAATAAGCTAAGATTTTGTTTCTCTCTACTTTTTGAACCAGGACATGCAGCTTTGCAATATGCATTGCCTACGAATGTACAGGATCACAACAAATGATTCCTCATACCTGAGCCCAGCTCTGCTAGTGATCTCTTGCTATTAAAACAGAGAAGTTTTATTTTTGTGACATTATTACAATGTAGAATCTACAGATCGAGCAAGATTTATACAAAATTGAGTATCATAGATAATGTATGCTAGAGTGAGTTAAACCTGCATTCTTTCTAATGGCCAAAATAGGGTGACTTCTCTGATTACAAAAACATAGAAATCACTCCACTGCTTTGTTGATTTATTACTTCAAAAAAATTTCTATGTGACTTTATGGTTTAATTTTCTGGTTTCAAGTCTTCTTCAATACAATAGATTTTGTTAAGTATGTTAAATAAAATGGATAGAGCAAAACAAAACGTGCTTTAGGTTATGTGTTGTTATTGTTGTTGCAATTGACAAAAAGCTCACATATAAGGGGGTCCTTAATTCATAGACTCTGCATTATGATGATGTCCTTGGTCTCATTACATCAGCTTTCAAAAAAATGAGAAAGAAAAAACAACATGGTACCTCAAGGCCAATACGGAAGCCTAAAGATAGTAGTTCAAAAATCTTTGTTTTGTGCAACATTGGCTATTTTTTAGCTGGGAAAGGTTTAATGAGCATGTAAAATTTCTGATTGTTTATTATTTATTTTTAACAGAGTGAGTGTCATTTTTGACATGTAGATATCCTTAAAACTGTAACAGTGAAAATGGTCAGTTACATTTTAGACTTTTCTACATAGCCACAGGAACTGCCTTGACGCACACGCAGCACTCCCTCTAAATGTCTCTTTCTGTGAGAAGGAAAAAAAAATCATACGGGCCTCCAAACCACATTACTGTGGGAAAGAAAAAAACAAGTTATGATTTTAATCAAGGGTAGCACCAGGCCACAAGTATAAATAAATATGTACAAATATATAATTCCCAATATATTCCAAGTCATACTTTTCTAAAATGCTTAGCCTGATTCATTTGTGAGCTCAGTGGTCATGCATGTGACTAACACCAATAAGTTACAGTTTGAAAAATACAGTTATGAATCAACAAGTAACATTTTTATGTGAATCAATTAAATACTAGTTTTTTATACTGTTTTAATACTAGCTTTGTTTTTATGCTTTTAGAGTTTACATATATGCACTGCTCAAAAAAAGAAAACTTGAATTACATATCTGATCTTGGTGAATGAAATTTTCAAGATGAAAATCTCTGCTGACATACATTTTGATATTTGTTGAGAATAAAATGTCAAATCTAATGATGTATGTACCAAGTACATCTCAAATTCCGTGTTTTTGGTTATCATATAGTTTTGGGTATATAATCTTTATCTATAATGATAGTTTATGTTGCATACAAACATTTTATAGCTAGCCTATATCTAATGTGTCATAGCAACAAGTTTATGTTGGAAAAGACATCAACAACCAAAGCAAGATTTTATGTGTTGTCCAGTATACAAAATAGAAAGGCACCGATTGACCAGCCTGGGACCGGCTGATTTTAAGTGTTTTCTGCCTGAACCAAAGACTGGCTGGTCACATATATCCGATTACAAGCCTTTCTGTGTCATGCATGTACAACACATGCACAGTGGTGCAGCCAATAAATTGCATGTACACTTACAAATATGTTATTAGCATGGAAGATTGTAACTGTGAGTGAAGACAGCACCACGGCAGGAGCAGCACCACGGAAACCAACAAAACTATTCAGACTCTTACATCATCTTCCCCCAGCTGGCGATTTTAAAGAAACTACAAAGGAAAAGTGGCTAACGCAGAAGCTAGCCAGAACTCAGAGCCAGCAGCAAGCCCATATCAAGCCAGCAGTCTTGGTATGAGCAAAGTATCAAACTAGTTATGGGGAAAGTTTATGGAGATAAATGGATATTAAGAGAGAAGAGTCAATGTCCTATTATCCAGTGACGTTATAAACATAATGAAAATGGTGTAAGTAAGTACTGTAAGTACTTCTTTACCTCTTTCCAGTAGCAGAGTACTTTATTTTCAGTACTTTCACTGCAAGACAACCTTGCAACTTACTGCAGTTTGAGGGAAATTGTAAGGTTTAATCCTTTCTTTTACTATGAACTTGACATTTTGCACTGAAAAAAATCAGATTTTTGCTTGTATATGCTGTTAGTTAAAAATAAATCAGCAGGCTATGGGGTTAATCTGAGGTGGCTGCAAGCCAAATGCTGTGAAGTAAGCAGGTTCAAGTTTAGGCTTCATGACCCTAATATGATAAGGTGAGGGGTCGTGAAAATGTCAGGAAGCTATTGTTTTTAGAAATTCCAATAATTTGACCGTTCAAGTCAGTTGGGGTTTGCACCCCCGACCCAGTCATCTGCACACTATCATCACAGTAACCACATATGTGCCAGAATGCTGGAAGAGTGGAAAAGGAAATACAATGATAATGAAATGAGAGATTGTTATAAAGGCAACGACAGGGTGACTGTAATATAACTTAGGTCCAAAACATAAATTATGAGTTGCGCAATGATTGTGTGATTGGATATCTATTATGAAAGACTGCATGTAGACTCTAGTGTAGTGAACTTGCCACAGTGCCTTCATGCAGTATTGTTTGCTTTGCCCTTAGAAGACAGAAATCCACAGTTAGGGGGCCACTGTGTAAGTTGATAGTTGAAGCCTTTTTCTGCAGTCATTTCATGTTTTCTTTTTTCACTCTTGTTACAGAAGGCACAAATAAGCCCTGGGTTCGCCTAAACATTAAGGATTCTCTTGTGAATCTATTATCTCCCCAAATGAGCGGTTAAAGATCCCAGGCTCTGTCTGACCTGCTTTTGCCCTGAGTTCCATATGTGCCGATAGACCAAGTACTGAAGCTTGTATCGTGTGGTCTGCCAATATTCAACTTTTAAACAGACAGTTCACCAGAGAGGCAGAACTAAAAACATTCAACTGAATTTACAGATCAAATTATCTAGCGACATTTGACTTTTGATTGACTTCTTTGGCTCACAAGAAGACATTCAGACTCCAGCTACTATGTTTCAAAAAATCTTGCGTGCTTTAGTACAGATCGTTTCATGTGCAAATAAACAGGGAAAGGCAATAAATAAGATGAAAGGACTGTGATGGCCATATAAACGTACAGCAGAACAATCGGCATAAGACAACACGAGTACAGATCTACAAGAATCAGTGTTTATCAAAGAGACTGGCCCTCCCAAAGGATTCAACATCGGGCCCCCTTGGGTGCAGCGGCGACTCTTGTCCCGACTCCTTGTATCTCTGTTTCACTCTGCTCAGTTTTCTGTCATTTACTGCAGATATTTTCGAGCTATGGGCTCATTTATGAATAATATATATCTGATAAGTTTCAAGTTAAATAGTAGAGTAGGATCAATGCAAAAAGAACATTTGATGTAAAACATTATTTTAGTTCTGTCCCTTTAAGCACGTCCATTTACCATATGCATTTTCCATCTTTTTTTCTTTTCTTTTTTTTTAACCTCAACTTCATGTAATTCCTGAGGCTACATGGCCACATTCTGAAGTGGGCCTCTTGTTGGAAACGCACGTTTTTCCATTTATTTATTTATTTTTTTACCTTGGCTTTTGGACAGGCAGTTCCCTTTTACCCCTTTATTTTACTCTGCCAGTACCACAGAAACCTCATCCTTCTGTTTAGATAACTGAAGTCAATACAAACCAAAAAGCAAGAAGCCTACGTATAGAATGAGGCTTTGACAAAATAATGTAAAATTTCACACTTCCGGAAAATGAAAGCATATTTTGATCATAAAAATGAAAAATGCAAAATGACATCAACCTAATAAATCATTTTTTTATAGCATACATTTCTTTGTCATATCCCATAACGATTATGTGCATTAGTTCCATTCTTGTTGTTTAATTCATCCATAAAGCCATCTATAATATTACAATGACTCAGCCCGTGGTATGCAGTGCACTTGAGATGTGCTTTGCCATGCTTTTTTTCCTTCTCCCAGTGTGATCAATTGTGGTGAGTTTGGCATTAGTCTTATCCACTGCTGTGATGAATGGAAAAGGGATTCTGCCGCATATGTCATATTGATTCAAATCAATACTGAATCTGAAGGAAGAACGCAGCGGGCGCTCTCACTCTCTCTTTCACTTTTTCTCTCTTCATGTGAATACCAAATGTTATTAGGGAGATTTAAGCTATGTGCATCATACAAGAGCAACAATGATATAGAAAAAAAAAGATTTCAGTATTGATTACGTTAGCTACATTACTGCATCAACCAGGTTTGGTTTTGCAGGTGAAAAACTTGATGTGTTAGTAGATATTCATAAACAAGTAATTATAACACAGGCACAATACAGGCTGAGAAAGTAAAGGATACTTTTTTTAGCACTGCACCTTATTTATTCAGCCTGGCTTCTGTTGCACAAAGGAATTGTACAAAATAGCACAATTAATGTACAATTCATTTAAATTAATGAGTGGGGAAGTGGAGAAACTGAAGAAAATGATGATGCTATTCATTTTAAAGTTACATGTAAAAACTGATGAAAAAAACAAACAATTTCACTTTCATATCAAAATCATATTTTCCCTCTCATAAACAGTTTGATTCCATTCACACATCGTATGAAGTTTTATTCGCTAAGTGTCCAGCTATGTTAGATCCACTTCAAAGAAATTTTCACTAATGCTTCGTAACAACAGCCAACAGCGGCAAAATCAGCAGTGCTTACCGACAGAAAAGTTCAAGATAACCTCAGCAATGATGTAAACAGTGGACTGACAGCCTACACTCAATACAGATGAACAGCGGCCAGAGTTATTGGTCCTACAGTGGTCACTGTAGCTAGGATTATGCACTTGAATTAAGAAGGACAAGAAAAGAGTTCTGTTGACTGCAGTCTGCCATCTACCGACATCTACTGTAGCAGTGACATTTTGCACATTGTAAAGAAAAAAACTTGAATACGACCTGTCATCAAAATTGAGTGATTAATTTGCAAATACTGTAACGGGCGAAGATAAGGAGGGGACACTAACTAAAAAAAAAGTAACTTAAAGTGAGCAAATAAATTCCACTATTGCAAAGGAAACACCAAGAAGATCACTCAATGATCAGGCTAGGTAAGCAACCATGAGTCACAGGAACATAGACAAACTAGTAAATACGAGAGGGAAACACAGGTCTATAGCCTAAAAGGGAAAAGGACACAGGAGGAAACAATTACAAGCATAGATACTGGGGAAAGAGAGTCAATAAATAAAAGTTAGACACAAAAGAAAACTAACTTTCAAAGTAAAACTGGTCATAAGCAAAGGGCACTAACACTGACATGAAAACTAATGCTTAAAAATGTCCAAGGTAAGGAAATACAAATGGACCGAAGTCTAAACACAGACGCGAGACAGAGAACTGCAACTACTCATACAACAAATAATAGCATGTGATTTTTTTTTAGATTTTTTTTTTTACTTCGAACATATGAGACAGGTATGGCACACAGCTTGAATATTCAAATCATGGGGAGAGATGGACTCTTTAAAAAGTGCATCCTTTACAAAGATTTGTTGATTTAGTTGTTTAAACAGTCACATTCTCTTTCTATCTCTGTGTGAGTGTGCACATAAAAAAAAAAGTTTTATATCTTCTCACACTGCGCCATGTTGTTAATTTAAATGAAAGTGCACCTAATTTAAAAAAAAAAAATCATGTTTAATTAACATCACTTTACATGAGGCTATGAAGCAAGGATCTTTATTTATTTATTTCTGTAAATGTCTGCTGCCTTAACTAGCCCCCTACACTTACATCTCTAGAAAGAGCGACTAAGATGCGAGGAGAAGTGTCGAGGAGTGGAATGGAGGACATGCAGTCTGAGAAATGATAAAGTAGTCAAGTATAGTTTTTGCTTTTTGGCATGAAAAATAACATCATGTTTGCCAAAGATGGAAAATCTAGAAATTTTAAAAAGACTACTGGACTGATAGAAACAGACCTCTCACCTTAAACAAGGAGCTTGTATTGTATGTCGTGCTGCTTGTTATCCAAATAGTTGTTGACAACATAACTTGGTGTAAGTATACAGAGTTAAGCATTCCTTTCATGTTTGATACAGGCACTGATTTCATTTTCAGAGCATTTCAGATATTCACTTACCACTTGCACAACATTTTCAGGGCAGGACAACAATTCACTCAGTCATGCATGCAAAAACACAGCTGTACAGGATTGGCAGAGACACACCACAGTGCTACAGGCACAGTCTAGATGTCTGTGAATGTTCATTATCCACGCTCCTCCTTAAGAGTCTCTGCAGGATGTAATTTTTGAATGCAATCCCACAGCACCCCACGCCCTCATCTGAATAATGTCTTATGTATTTGATACCAGTGCTTGTAAGTGCAACTCTTCAGGGGGCATTTGCCACACAAGGGGGTGGCTGTCAGCTCCCCAACAGTCTGTGCACATTTGCTGGGAAAGCAAACATTTACTATAGGAAGAGAAGAGCTGTCAAGGGGTATCAGAGGGAGGGAACGGGTAAAGGAGAATGATGATGACTTTATCAGCAGCTTTCAGGTTGGTTGCTGTAACCAGAATGGATGGAGGTTAAAGTGAAAAATAGACTGTGAGGAGTACAGGAGGAAATTGAAAGAAAACAGAGAGAAATAAGAGAAGAGAAGAGAAAAGAGGGAGGCATAGGTTGAGTAATGTAACAATTTAGTTATCAAGAGAAAATCAAAAGCAATTTCAAGCAGGATTTACTTACTTTACTCTGTTACGAGCATGCCCTAAAAGCCCACAGTATAAACTACAGATTGTTTTGTGCTTGCATCATGTTTTTGCAGCATGTGTCCGAATGGAATATCCATGTTGTACTGTTTCCAGAACTTTCTGTTTTACACTACAGGAAAGCCCTCACTTCCTGTCTGTTTACACACTTTTGGTAGATTTCTGTGATCTGCTCAACTACTCTTTTTGGTCCCAGTTGTTTAGATTTTTGCTTTGGGCAAAGAACCCATAATGGCTTGTGGTGTGAATGATCAAAATCAACAAGGGCAAAACAGTGTGTAGAAAGAAAGAAAAAAAGTCATCATTTATTTATTTTATTTTATTTATATTGCCTTTCATCACATCACACTCACCACCTCCTTCATCTTTTTATCCCTCTTTATGTTGGCCTATATGACAGGATGTTGTGTCTGTTAAAATCATTCCTTTTCCACATCACTCTTTATGTACACAGAACTTCAAAACACTAATTTGGAATATAGTTGCAATTATGGAGACAAATCACCAGCTCTTAGAAATCATCTATCTAATAACACAGGATTTACTTACTGAATGACTGATAGATAAAAAGATAAAGAAAAGTAACAAAAATGAAAATGGAAAATGGAGCATCTCTACTGAAACGGAAAACATGTGATATAGTTAGAGATGCAATTACCAGGTTTTTAGTGAATTTAGTGCACATTTAACACAAATATCCAGAAATTTGATATAACAAAAATAATACAATGTGCATGTTTGTCTGTTAACCCTAACCCCCCCAAGATAAACAGGGATACTAATTCTTCTGTCTGATGCACCTAAACCACTACAGAGAGGAATTTATGTTTGATTCATGGGAAGATTAAAGAACACTCTCTGGTTCCCACAGAGATGGGTATTTTAGTCTGCTGCCAGTTTTCTAGGTTTTCTCCAATCAATCGAAACTTTTTTCTTTTCTTCTATTTTTTTTACCTTACGAGAAAATGCTACATTTGAATTCATTCTGTTCTTTTCATGCATGTCTTGCTCAGTTTTCATTTTGTCCATGGAAGTAAATGGAAGTAAAACTAAGGGGATTGAAATACTACAGTGAGCATTTTGAGGATTCTGATAAAAATGTGAAAATTTACTGGAGAAAAAAAAACATAAAACAAAGAGGGTGAGTGTTGCATATTTCCAGTGGCACCCTTAAGCCTTTGGGGCCTCTTTAAAGAGTTAATGTGTGGGTCCCCACCCCAACTGTATAAGCATAAATCGCAATATGAGCGGACACAGAGAAAATCAAGTGGCCCTTACCCATCCAAGATCACTCCAGGTTCCTAAACACATTCATCAAAATAAGGTAACACAAGTGTACCTACCTGAATGCACCACAGTTTAATCATACAAGACTTACAGATAATGTAACAGGCACCAACGCAAACATTAACAGCATCACATAACCTGGCAGAGTGCCCTCATACTCACATAAACAACCACCTGACAGATACAATAGCTTCATTAAGGTTTTCAACAGCTTGGTATGAGTAGAGTAATAGGGCCACAGGAGACAATTTATTGTGGAAAATCTGTCGCATGGGTGTGCGTCGAGCATCTTCACAAGTGATGATGATGCATGGGCAGTATTTGAATTGGCTTCTGCCATCACATGACAGGTACCCTATTTTTGGCATGTAGTGGTTTATCTAGTCACTGGAAAATAACGTGAAAAGTCCCATGCTGCTGCTGACAGGGAAAGTGCTGAATTAGCAGTCACATACTTACCATTACTGACAATCACTAGCTGACTAGCTGAGGAGGAACTTTTGGAAGCGGAATTTAAACTGAATTCACCTCTTCCTACTCTTTGCAAGCAGGCTCTTGCTCCTTTGTGCAGG
>VUQG01016778.1:2471-18069 GCA_015106755.1 Etia nguti | reverse complement strand
GAGTTATTTGGGCATAACAAGGGGCGTTATGCATGGAGGAAAAAGAACACAGCATTCCAAGAAAAACACCTGCTACCTACAGTAAAATATGGTGGTGGTTCCATCATGCTGTGGGGCTGTGTGGCCAGTGCAGGGACTGGGAATCTTGTCAAAGTTGAGGGACACATGGATTCCACTCAGTATCAGCAGATTCTGGAGACCAATGTCCAGGAATCAGTGACAAAGCTGAAGCTGCGCCGGGGCTGGATCTTTCAACAAGACAACGACCCGAAACACTGCTCAAAATCCACTAAGGCATTCATGCAGAGGAACAAGTACAACGTTCTGGAATGGCCATCTCAGTCCCCAGACCTGAATATTATTGAAAACCTGTGGTTTGAGTTAAAGAGAGCTGTCCATGCTCGGAAGCCATCAAACCTGAATGAACTAGAGATGTTTTGTAAAGAGGGATGGTCCAAAATACCTTCAACCACAATCCAGACTCTCATTGGAAGCTACAGGAAGCGTTTAGAGGCTGTAATTTCTGCAAAAGGAGGATCTACTAAATATCGATGTAATTTTTCTGTTGGGGTGCCCAAATTTATGCACCTGGCTAATTTAGTTTAAGTAACTATTGCACACTTTCTGTAAATCCTATAAACTTCATTTCACTTCTCAAATATCATTGTGTTCATCTACTATATGATATATTTAAATGAAATTGCTGATGCAAACAACCAATGATTTATAAAGGAAAATAGTGAAAATTATCAGGAGTGCCCAAACTTTTGCATCCCACTGTATTTTAAGTATATAACTATTTATATCCCTTTAATTATGCGTCAGTATTATACTATATTATAGTTATGTGTCAATATTGACTTATGATGTGTCTCTGAATATAATACTTGGGTACTGAATTACACTTTGAATGAGATAATGTGTCATCAGTAACAGTAGCTTACTGAAAAATAAGAATGATTTACCAACACTAATAAATTCTGCTGCTTGTGAACTGTTCAGTATTTTTTTCTGCATTGTCAGAAATGTAATTAATCCAAATTTCTTCAAAATGTTGTGAATTATATTTGAAGATTGACCATCTCCAGCTATTAGCCTGAAAATGTTTGTGTCCTGTGACACAGTGCTAAAGTACAGTCGTTCTTTCTATTTACATTGGTAAATTTTGTTTTAAGAATCAACACAATCCAAATTAAACTTTAAAATATGGAGTAAGAGCAAAGTGTTACATTCCCCTAAAGAGGTCCAGGGGATGAGGGAAAGTAACAAAAAGTGTCCGGGTTGAAAAAGGAGAGAAAGAGGCAAAATGGTTAGATTACAGAGTTTTATTAACGTTTTAACAATACTGACTCAAAGAGACGGTCAAGCCGCTATCACCTTTTAAAAAGAAAACACAATGAAACTCAGTAGTTGGTCAAAGCCCTGGAAAGTAAGTAAAACCAAAAGGTTAGTCACCAAACGCACTCCTCTCCACAGAGCAGGAGTAATAAAGCAGCACGCACACACACACACCTCACCAGCTGCAAAACCACAAGGCTCTCTGGTCTAGAGCTCACCTTTCTCTGGCCTTAAGTACCTCTAACTGCTGATGGGAGTCAGCTGTGCCAAACGGACAGCACCTAGGAGACAGAGAGACCACACCCACAACAGGGCAATTTCCGGAGGAGGCCCTGCTAGGGCCGTAACACAAAGAAAAATAAAATTGACATTTGTTTCCCCAATATTTTTTCTGTTTTGTCAGAAATATTGCTTTTGTTGTATAATTTAGATTCTATATCACCCACCCCTACTGTATATAAAACAAATATATATATAAATGTATCTTGCGGTTTTAAAAAGGGAAGCCATTGTAGAAGTGCATAAAACTTTTGCGTTTGGTAAATTATGGTTCCGCTGATATCCATCAGAAGGATAATGCCATTTGCAGTTGCTTGCTTTAGAGATTGATGGGTCACTACCTTATGAGTATGTGATGTCCCTAAAATAGCAACAGTGAAAATGCTCAGCTTAAGGCTTTTTGATGGGACTTCCTAAACCAGTGGTTGATGTCACATTGGCTGCGTTCATATTTTCTATACACCCTATATGTGAAGGTTACAGCCTATATATCTGTTTCATAGTCAGTGTTAAATAATTCTGTCTTATATCTTTTGTCACTTGCTGTTTCTGTGTGAATGTCACAGGCAAAATCTTAAACGATGATATTCCACTGAAAGAGTACAAAATCGATGAGAAGAACTTTGTGGTGGTCATGGTTACCAAGGTCAGTGTCTCTGCGCATTGGTTTTCTTTTTTTAGACAGTCATGTTATACACACAACTTTGTTGCTGTGAACTTGCTTGTTTTTTATTTACTCAGTTTTACTATAGCTTATGATGGCTGTCAGGGTGACTGTATTGGTTCTATGCACTTCCTCCATAAATATGTTGACAAAAACAATATCAATACACTATTATACACTATGCATCAATTCTTCTTCTTTTCTTCTTCTTCTTCTTCTTCTTCTTCTTCTTCTATTCTTCTAGTGATGTTAAAGTTTTAATATCTGCAAAGATTTCTAATAACATATTTTGCATATCCTTGAATATCTCTGAAAACAATTTTTATATGCCCCACCTTCTATTTTACAGACTTTTTGCTCAGAAGCTACCCTGTGTTACCTGTGAAATATTGCAGTATACAACATTCTCTCTGTCTATATACATATATTTATACATATATACATATATACAGATAGATAGATGAAAACATAATGATGGGGGAATAATAAATTGATTCCCTGTTATAGTTGTAATTATGCTCACTTACAATGAAATAAAATGAGCAGTCTCCAATTGTTATTCTGATTTCATTTTAATGGAGAAAGAATATCAATCAACAATGAGAAAAGAGCATTACAAAAAAGTTCTTAATTCATTTGCATGTCATTGAGTGAAGTAAATATTTGATCCTCAAGCAATACATGACTACCTCTTTGGCGAGCACAATGGTGACAGAATTTTGTCCCACTCCTCTTCACAGAAACTTTCTAAATCAATTAGGTTCCTTGACTGCTGCTTGCCTCAACACAAAGCTTCAGCTCCATCCACAGATTTTCTGTAGGACTGAGGTCTGGAGACTGGCTAGCCAATCCATCATCTTAATGTGCTTCTTTTTTAGGCGCTCATTTGTTGCCTCGGTGTTATGGTTTGGGTCATTGCCAGTCCAAGACCCATCATCAGTGTTCTGGTAGAGGGAGGTTCTCATCCAAAATTTTACAATACATACCTTCGTGCTTGGCTGTGGGGTGATTTTCTTTGGGTCATACACTAGCATTTCTCTTTCTCCACAGTGGGTCAAGTTGATGCTAAAGAGGTCGATTTTGGTTTCATCTGACCACGGCACTTTCTCCCAAGCCTACAGTCTTCTCCGTGACATCCTTTAAGAGGTCATTGGTCTTATCCATGGTGTGGAGAGATTGTAATGGAAAAAATGTATTTTGTGGACAGGTGTCCTTTATACACTTAATGAGTTGAGATCAGGAGTATCTGTAATTAATTGACTGATTGGTTGTGACCAATCTGTGGGAGCCAGAATTCTGGCTCGGTTGTAGGGGATCAAATATTTATTTCACTTAATGACATGTACAACAATTTATAACTTTAATGTAACATGGTTTTTAATGTATAATTAATTTTCTGTCTCTCCCAATGAAAATAAACTGCCATAAAAATTGATTGCTTTGTAAATGAGCAAACTTACAATTATATTAGGGAATTCAATCAGTCACTTTCTCTCAGAGTCATATTTCTGACAGTGTAATAATGTTCTATGGTTGTCACATTTCCTTATTATAAATAAAGGGCAGTTCTGCCCTTTGAAGTCCCTGTATGGGTTTTCTATGGGCAAGCCCACTCTGCGTTGCCTAGAGAAAACCATGATGAGCATGGGCTAATCGACACTTGTCCACTGTGGGCCCACATGGAAATGTTTCTTGGTCTAGTTTAACAGGGTTGCATCCTAACTGATTCTGTTTTAGTTACATTTTTCACCATGTCTTATGTTTTTTTTTGTATGCCATCAATGTTGTACACTGGCTGTTTGCCTAAAAAAAAACAATGAAGTGCTTCTTTGTGTTTGTTTGGCTATCTTAACAACACCACTAATGATCAGCTTTCAAATGTCTTTTTAGCCTAAACCAACCTCTCCTGCTGAAGCAGCCACTCACTCAGTTCCCAAGCCAGCTGCAACTCCAGTGCAACCCTTAGCTGCAGCCCCAGCACCAGCCTCTGGCCCAAAACAGGTGCCCTCCACACCAACACACACAATATCTGCTGCTGTACCTGCCTCACAGTCAGTGCCTCCCTCTGAAGCCCCGCCCTCTGTTCAAGAAAACACCACTGTGGCGTCTGTTGACGCAACAGCAAAACCCACCTTGGACTCACACATAGAATCAGCTCTGGCCTCTGGTTCCACAGCCACTGCTGCCTCTCCCACAGTTCCTGAAGCTGTTCAGGAAGCCCCAGCGTTAGTCCCTTCAGATAGCCCCACCACTGCTGCCCAGACAGAAGAAGAGCTGAGGGAAGACCCAGAGAATGAACCATCTGGCACAGCACCAGTACAGTCCTCTGCTTCAAGGTTGGATAATAGTTTTATGTAAACTGTGACAGTTTAATTGTTTGATCAAGAAATATCATGTTGAGTTGTAAAATGGGTAGGTAAGCTCATATTATTCTAGTTTAGATGGTGATATATTGAAGAAGCTCTTGTTGCTTTCTGCATTTGTCTTGTCACCTACAAAGAATCAAGGTCATTTTGTGCCTTTGTGTGATCGCATGTATGGACAAAAGTATTAGATCACAGATCATAATCTTTAAATTCAGGTGTTTTCAGTCCCATTGCCACAGGCGTAAAAAATGAAACACCTAGCCATTCAGTATGCTTTTACAAACATTTGTAAAAGAATGGGTCATTCTAAAGAGCTCACTGAATTTGACTGCGGTACTATAATAGGATGCTTAAGTTACTGAGTGGGGTTGTCTAGTGCTCTTTATTTTGTTTTAGTATATTAATGGCACTCAATTCAGTTTTATTTATATAGTGGCAGTTCACAAAAACAGCCATCTTATGCAGAAAGAGAACCTCAATAGTGGATATAAGCATTTAGGTTATAGCATACTGCCTCAGTATAGAGCAAGGAACACTTCTTATCTTGATTCCTAATTTTATCTGGTTCTTAGCATAAATCCTGGTTCTTTAGAATGAACATTTATGTCATGTTTTTGTTTGTTTGTTCATCTCTCTCAGCCTTGTTGATGAACTGGGTCTTCTTGAAGAAGCAGCATCAATACTGGGTAATTATCAGTGATTATTCTTTTCTTTGTCATAAATAGTAAAATACTAATGTGCTATTTATATGGTGCTTTTTGTTTTAATCATTAGAGTGTGACTGATACACTAAACATTTTCTATATTACAGCATACTTGGAGACAGTAAGGAAACTATAACAGTACGAGTATACAGAGAAAAATAGTGGCCTTAACTAAAATTTTTTCTATTGAATAAATCAGCATTTAAACAGATACAGACTAAATAAGTGCAGTTCAGTTTTAGTCAGTAGTTGACACCTTTTTTATTTTCCCCAAGCTTGACTGGAAATGTATTCATAAATGGGCTGTTTCCTATAGAGTGCTTTTCTGCTTTGCTTGAGCACTTAAAGCAGTTTGTATTAACAGACTCATTCACCCATTTAAACACATACATACATACATGTTTGTTTTTTTCTGTGTCTAAGTGCTTTTTGTCTAACATTCACAAACATTCTCTCTCTGAAACAAAAAGGAAGCAACTCATGGCTCAGTATCTTGCCCTGCAATACTTTGGCAAGATACGAGCAAGCCCCCAACCTCCTGAGCCACAGCCCCTATGATGATTTACAGTACTGTGCAAAAGTCAGGTGCGACCTCTCATTTATACCTGTTTTGCTTCCAATGAGTGAGACTGTTTTTCTTTGGACATTGGCTGCTTTCTCACTCAATTTAAGTCCAGATCTTTTTGTTTGTCTCTGACTCTGACCTATGAATTGTAGGTCCTAACTCAACTGATGATCCACAGTTGTGTCAAGACATAAGAGACAACAAAAAACAAATTTTAAATTATATATTTAGGCACTTTATTACTTACAGCCTCTCAAACCCCTCTCAAACGATAGGACATCACTCCCAGGCTTGTAATTTCTTTCTCATTCATCCATTTGTGTGTTTGTAGACTTTTTTTAATGTTCGGTTATCAGCGTCCTCTTCAGATAGGCCAATATCTTTGATGGGGTCCATAAATGGTACTCATACATAGACTCTTTTAAAATTATTTAGTAAAATCTTGTTTTTTGTATTTGTCGACACATAGTTCTCTAAACTAGTATTTTAATGATTAACATATAGATATAATAAGATGCATTCTGGGAGAAACAGCCATCCTACCCTGACTGATCTTACCCAACAGAGATGTATGCATTTTAGCCAAGTTGTGAATGGCTGATTGAATAGCTTGAATAATGCGGAATTTTGGTTAGAATAATTTCTTTTATGAACCTGGTTAACTGATGTCATTTGACATTTGTACTGTGCTGGTAGTGGCATGACCTCTGACACAGTCCAATTAATCATGCAACCAGAAATTTCAGAGAATGAAACAAATGGTAAGTATACTGGTTCACCCATTCACACAAGCACGTTTTCCTATATAAGTGCTTTCTATCTAACATTCACACACATTCATACTCTGATGGATGCATCAGAGACCAACTCAGGGTTAGTATTTTCCCAAAGGACATTTGACACGCAGACCGGAGCAGCTAGGGATCAAACCACCTGCTGTATCTCCTGAGCTACCCCGGAATAAGTAATAAATGAGATCTCAGATGCTGCTGTGTGGGGCATTACTGAAGCTAGAAGAATATTGTCAGCATACTAAAAGCAAAGCAGTTGTTAAAGGGCAAATATTAGTGGTGACAGTAGTAAACCTTACCTGGTACCACAGCTAAGATTAAATTGGAATGACATAATTCCATTAGAAAAAAAATCAGTGCTGATGGTTCTGTGTACATTGCATAAAAAGGAGGCAAAACTCCAGTTCTTTTTCAGTGTATAAGTAGAAGCAGCCTTCTCGAATGCCTCCATTCTGGTCAAAGTGGGATCAGTATTATTTCTGAGTTTTTAGATAATATGCAGTAATCTGTGCAACCTAACCGCTGAACATCCATTCTTGACAAATCCAACTTGGTCTCTATCCATCAGACTAGGAAAAAGCTTTTGTTCTGGCTGCAAATTTGTTAGAGATTATTTTTATCCACATTTATTGATTAAAAATGGTTAGTAATTTCCACAATATTGGGAGGTTTTTCCACTTTGGACAAGATGACTGCAAGAGAGGGTAACATAGCTTTCATCCAGTATGTTGACTACAGATTTTGTTACCCTCCATGTTTAATGAACACCACTTTTTGTGATTGCCTTGGTGATTTCAGTGTGTATTTGTGGATATTCCGACGTATGGTTCACTTTAATAGATGCTGTTGGATGAGTCATGTTAACAACCACTGCACTGTTTTTCTTGGCCTTCATACAATAATTACACTGTCTGTGTTTTCATAGGTTTAAATAAGTTAAATGTGTTTCTTTGCAATGCAGACACAATTCTACAGGACTCTTTACATATGATTTCATCCTAGTTGATATCACTTGTACTAAATTCAAATTTATTTCAAAGAACAGATTGCGATGTGCTTCGAGGGGTAAGCTCTTTAACTTCTGCAGTGAACTAAACATCACTTGATTTGCTTTTGTTTTGCTGGGGCATTGGAGCATTTATTTTTAGTATTGCTTGATCATGTTCGTTTTACTGTGAGAAACCAAAATATTGAAGTCGAGATTAAAATCCAATGACTTGTGCAGCCGTAATATGGGTTTATGAGATTTGCAAATCATTGCTTTACACTTTTGTTTACATTTTAAATTACATCCCAACTTTTTTATATTTGAGGTTGTATCTCTCTGAGGTTGCAGAGAGACAAGAGGAATCACAAAAAGGCAGCGTGGACACACAAGTTTGTGAAGACAATAACTGGAGAATGAGGCAACATAAAATTTGTACATTTATACAATAGGTTCAAGTTCTAATAATCTTGGACAAGTGTGAATTTCAGTGACCTCAAGGTCAAGGCCAGAGGTCAAGTTTTCTGAAAATCTTGCAAATGTGATAACTCAAGAAGGAAGTCACCTAGGACTGTTTAGGTAGAAAATTCTTAATTTACAGGTTTACAGATTTTCAAGTATCACTATTCTGTATTTAGTTATATGGATATATCTACTGTTCTGAAAATATGCTCAAAATAACATACCAACAAACCGCAAAATGTGATATAACATCAAATAACACAAAAACAACCTGCACACTTCATCTAAGTACAGGTAAACTTTCCTGCCCCTAAAAACCTCTCTTTTTGTTACCACAGTGACTGGACCAGCATATGAAAACCTGGTGTCAGAGATTATGTCGATAGGATATGAGCGGGAGCATGTTATTGCTGCACTAAGAGCCAGTTACAACAACCCAGACAGAGCAGTGGAGTACCTGCTCATGGTGAGAGTTTAGCCAGCTTGCATGCTGTATTCTCAATCATGCTGCTGCTGTATTGTAAACTATACAGTAACTGTTCATGTGTTGCAGGGTATTCCAGCAAGGGCTAGTGATCTGCACACTCCACAGCCAAGTAGACATAGTACTCCAGCCAACCCCTCTACCCCTTCTATAGAAGAACCACCACAGCAGCCTCCAGCACCCCCCAGTAGTAAGAGCCCAATTTATTTTTTTTACTTCTCTTTAACTTTCTTTTTTAAACAAGACAGCTTTGTTTCCTCCACATGAACTTCCTGGGAACACGGAAATCATGCCAAGATGACAACTGGAGTAATTGTGGTCTAAAGCTACACAACGTCCACAAAAATTCTGCGCACCATTAACGTTTTATCACTAGTGGAACTTCAACATCACTAGAAGAAGAATTTGGAAGTATTTCTTTTTTAGATTATTTCACTTTTTTACTATTTCCACTTTGTACTGTGTACCAGTACCACTGGGAGGAGCCCCATTCCCACAGTATGGTAAGACCGCCACCATGCTTGACAGTCGGTACAGTATTCTTAGGTGTGAAAGTCTCACTTTTACTCCTCCAACTCCTCTTGTCATTGTGTCCAAATATCTTTTTCTCATCTGACCATAAAACTTTTCTTCAGAAGGGATCTGGCTTGTCCAAGTAGACTTGAATTTGTCCTATATACAAAGCGTCTTTGAATGGGAGAGATGCAGAAATGTCTGCATTTACCACAGAGCCATATCTCTGTGTCTTGAGTGTCTAAAGAAGTCTCACAGGTCTGAATATACACTTTAAGCCATTTATAATTCTTAATTTGTTTGATTTTTACCTGGACTTTTAACAGTTTAATTAAATTGGACTTTTAACTTTATTTCCATAAGTTTTACAGTTTTTCCTATTGATAAAAACCTTCCTTATGACCAATCATACTACACAAAGCAATTAAGAAATAAACAATTATATGACAGAAAACTTTCTGTTTTTCAATTTCTACTACAGAAATTTTCTGTTTTTTTATGACTACAGTTAAACCCCACCCCAAAACACTGGACAGTCTGGCCAATGAGCTACCAGAACTTTTACTGTAAGTTTACACATTTATTTCTTACAATTTAAGTCAAAAGAGTCGTGCTGACAAATTTCTTTCTTTGTCACAGCAGCTTTTCTTTATCATGTAGAAAATCAGCAAGTTTTGCCTCCAGTGGATGATGAGAGTCAAACCTTAAATACTGATCGAATGTGTTGGTTTACAGTTTTCACCCAGATGTCATCCACATAATCAGTGACTTGGTGGTGTTCCAGGGTAGGATAACAGAGCCCTCTTTTCCACTTCTTTCATGTACAAGTTGGCCACAATGGCTGAAACTGGGGAACCCAAGGCACACACATGTTTCTGCCTGTAGTACTGACACTTGTATGTAAAATAGGTGATCCAAGAGATCCAAGAGCAAACACACTTGGTCGATGCTGAGAGTGGTCCTGTTGCCGAGGTTGGGGGCATCCTGTAATCTCTTGCGAACTACCGCCACTGCTTCAGTTACTGGAACACAAGTGAAGAGAGATGTAACATCGTACGAGACCATGGTTTCATCTGCCTCCATAACGACATCTCTCACCTTCTCAACAAAATCTAAGGTGTTCTGGATGTGGTGTTCAGAGCTGCCTACCAACGGGTTGAGGATTGAAACCAGAAACCCTATTTATGTATCTTTGGTAAACCATACAGCCTTGGTGTAGCATCCCCTGGGTATCCGGTCTTTAAGTCTGACGTCATTAGCCGTCCACTTCAGGTCCCAAAGTCAAACGAATGCTGCGGCATCACTGAGTGTTACAAACTGTCTAAATTCCTTCATCTGTAATAAAATGATCAGTGTGGCTGCTCTGCCAGGTGTAACAATTAAGTTTAACATCCAGGCATCCACGAAAACAGAATTTATGAAGTTTAACGGAGTTTGAAGTTAGCAGGAAGTTAGCTTGCTAGTTTCTATCTAAAGATGATATACCAGATGATGATATATATGATTGAGGAATTTCTGAAAAATTAAAACGTACAGCTCTGCTATCACTTTTGACATAAATGAAGACAGAAAACTAAACAGTAGTGATGTTTGTAGGGTTACTGAAGTTGGGCTAGCTGGTATATAATGATGTGCTACGTGGTGGCTAGCTACACAGCTATGGTTGTCTTGTTCTAATTGCTTCAAACAATCTTATCACCCTCTTCCTAACCACTTCCTGGGTCTCGTTTCAGGGGCTCATAAGTATTTTTGTCACTGAGCAGTGAGAAATTTTTCTCATGATAGTCTTTCTGGTTTAGCAAAACCATACACCTACCCAAGACAGAACTATGAAGCCACTCTCAGAACAGGCTTTACTGTTTGGTTTTACTGTCTCTACATTGTATCTCATAAAATGTAATCTCTTATTGAAAGCAACAGTTAAAATTTTGTCCCCTCCTGAGCAGGGCCTGTGTCTGGCAGCCAGCCTGTCACTGCTGGAGGAGGGTCTGGCTCCATAGGGAACCCTCTGGAGTTCCTGAGGAACCAGCCTCAGTTCCAGCAGATGAGACAGATCATCCAGCAGAACCCAGCCCTCCTGCCAGCCCTGCTGCAACAGCTCGGGAGAGACAACCCACAGCTGCTGCAGGTACCACACCACAAAACTCAAAACCCTCTAGTGGCTTTCTGTCAGGGTCTGTTAATATAATTTCTGTTTGACTGTTTAAGGTATCTCAAAGAACTGTTCCCAATAGTAGAACAATAAAGAAATAAATCTGTAAATGTATTTTTCAGGAAACATTTCACTGATATGATTATGCGACGTAAAATCCCCCCAAGTGATTATACTAACTTGTTTACCATGTCCACTGTAATTTGTCTAAACTGGGTGGTTGATATACAGTTCAACTGTGTAACTTGCAGCAAATCACAGAGCACCAGGAGCGTTTTGTACAGATGCTGAATGAGCCACAAGCTGGAGATACAGGAGGAGAAGATGCTGATGCCCATGGGTCACCACACACTAACTACATCCAGGTCACACCACAGGAGAAAGAGGCAATTGAGAGGGTGAGTTTGCCAGTCACATTGACACAGAGCTGGGAACTATTAAGTGTTTAGATTATGTTGCTGGATCCTTGATGTTTTTCTGTTTGTATTAATGAAACAAATTCTTAAATATGCATGTTGAAAAAAATACAAATTTGAAGGGCAGTATTCTGCAATATTCTTGATAATTCTGTGGCAGCTAGTTAGAGATTCAAGCAGTTATGTATAGTTAATAGTTTTTCTTCATGTAAGCAATTTTTCAAACAACAAATTAATGCAGAAATGCAGGAACACGAGCATGAATGTTTTTTAGTAGGTTTGTGTGCGTTTTTACATTTAATAGTCTTTTTGAATTGTCCAAAAGGCTTAAGGGGCGTTATATAAATGCCTGTTCACTGAAAATGTAAATGACATTGTTTTCCAGTTAAAAGCACTGGGATTCCCTGAAGGTTTAGTCATCCAGGCGTACTTTGCTTGCGAGAAGAATGAGAATCTAGCTGCTAACTTCCTGCTACAGCAAACATGGGACGATGAGTAACTCCACCTCACCTGGCTCATCAGTGCTCTACAGAGGGCTGCAGAGTGGATGACACCACTGCAAGTCTACCAGGGAGAAACAAGGGCAGGAGAGGAAGGGGATATTTCTTTTCACACCATGGGACTGTGGCCATTAAATGACGATGATGATGACGATGATGACATGGTGTTCAAAGTTAGTTGCGCTGCCTACTCTTCATTCAGCTATGATGATCATCATAGGTGCTACCACTGAGCGTTGCCTCACTGCTACTACATCATTACTGCTGATGCTTGTATTGAGTGACCACACTGACAGAAGTCCCACCAGTAAATTTGCAAACAGTCTGCATCCCAGGCCAGCAGGATTTTAGTTAGAGGATTTCCTCTGCAGTGAGCTCACAGGCTGCCTGTTGAACATGTTAAACTACCCTACATCTGTATAGTAAGGTAATATATAATAAATGAGAAAAAATTCATTTTTCAACATGCGACCCTCCATGTTGGAGTTTCCTGAACATTTGACTAAAACTGTTGACCTCACTGTTTGAAAGCTACTATTGATTTAGATCAAAGCTCATATTTGATCCTCTCACTTCTGCTGCTTCTTTTGTCCATGCAAAAAGTCTTTGCAAATTCTTTCAAATTCTTCTATTGGTGTCTGACCGTGTAGATGTGTAAAAGGCGACTGAATTTCACAGCTGGATAGTTGAAATGTTGACACCTATTCAACCTTTCCCCCCAAAAAAGGAGAAATGATAAAATGTTTTTAGTTGAGATCATTTAAATTTTAATTAAATGTAAAAATGTTAGTGTCCTATATCTTTTACAAGTCGAGACTATCTCAAAGTTTTGTCTTCATATCTGAAAATTTTTGATGACTGACTTATTCCGTCTGCTGCACGTCTGATAATATCGTAAAGAGTCCAGTGCAATTAGGGTTAGAGAAGCTCACTTTCGACAAGACACCTGCTAAGTCAGAATGAATCACTCACACAAGTGCAGTTAAACTGTTGTTGCCTTGTTAAGGAAAGCTCTGGGGACAGTTGATAATAATGATAATAATAATAGTAATAATAATAATAAGGCAGATCAAAAAACAGCGATGTAATTATCATTTCGTCGTCTGCTGTTGCCGCTTCTCCTCTTCCTTTTCCACCAAGCATTTGAGCTTTTAGTAGCTCCTCCCTGAGACTGCTCTTGTGCCCTGCATTTTGACTTAAAGGTGTTTTTTTTCAGTTTGTTGTGATGGTGTGATTGAGTCACTGCAGTTTAGTACTTTATTTTAGTGTCATTACATTATTAGTACAGACTGCATCTATTTGTTACATTTTTTCTTGATGGTTTGGATAACTAATATTTTTACTTTATGTATTATTAGGGGCAAGGGTTAATTTATAAATTTAAGACAATAAAATAAACTTAAGGATGATTCATAGAGCAGACAAATCCTGAAAGTACAGAGATATACACGATACTTTCCCCAGCTGACTGAAGGGAGACTGCTATTTTTTATTTACTCTCAACGGTTGATGTTTTAATCTGACATTCTCACATTTATATTGGAGAAATGATAAGAAACTGTAGGCATTCATTGGTCTTATATAATAGAGCAGTTAACTTCACTACACACTTCATTTGTTGTCATTCACTAAGACAAGAAGAAAATCTTTTTAGGTTCATACTATGTCAAGCTTACAGGGAAAACTATGTTCACATGCTTTTTCAGCATAGAATAAATTTCTAGGTTTTAACTATTTTTATTTTATTTTTATTTTTTTTACCATTTTTGTTAGATTGGACCTTACATTACTATTCATGTAGCCATAAAGGAAAAAAATATGAAAATACTTTCTGTCAACAAAGAGTCCACCAATTTCAATCATTTTCTGTTCAGTGTTCTCATATCATGTCCTCTATGCATCTTGAAACTGGAAAAGGGTTAAGCTGGTGTTCTTCCATGCCTTACGGTCAAAGACTTCACCATATTTTATTTTACAAATAGTGTTCATTTAAAAGTGGACTAAAAGAAATTGGAATGTTAAGTCGTTTTTCAGCATCCAGTGTGCTTGTGTTTAGACACACAATTGTTCTGTAGTGTTGTTAATGGGATAAACCATGTGAGAGAGAAATTGTATTTTGCTGTGACAAATGCTGCTCCTTAGCTTGTTCCTTGCAAAAGAGTTTTATTTATAGCATGCCTTTGGCTTAAGGATTGATAAAACTGCCAGTGTGGCATCTCTCTGGTGTTAATTTGTCTGTTGTTTTCTTTTTTGGGTCTCTAAGAATTACTACCAACCTTAAATGTGCGAGTTGAGAAGTAGTTGTGACTTTTTTGTTTGTTTGTTTATGCATTGTGTATATTAAATGGCTTTTAAAAAAGTGAATAGTGATGTTTCATCATCAATATTATTTATTATCTTTTTTATACAATATTACTGCAAGCAGGCATTGCATATTTTCTGTGTCACTCCTCTGGGCTTTTTGATCTGCTGATCAATCTAAACAATAACATATTTATTTATGCAGTTAAATTCATCTTTTTATATAAAAGATGGATTTAACTGCAGATGCACTTCTAGGTAACAGAGCCCTGCCCATACATCTTCCTTTTGCCACATCCTACTTAGGTGAGGTAGGCTTTTCTGCTGTGGCTTCAATCAAGTCAAAGTACAGATCAAAGCTGGACTGCGGGAACCTTAAACTGTCATTCTCCTTAACTGCCAGTAGGGGGTAACTCTTGTGACAACAAAAGACAACGACTTAGATTTGCGTAGATCGATGTACCTCAGAAACCAGGCCGCAAACCCCTCTGATCCATAAGACGTTAACTTCACGTACACTTCCTGAAATGTAACACGTCGGATCCACGAAGCCCGCAACTATTGTGGTTAGTAATGATAATCATAGCATCAGTATAAAAAGTCACAAATATTCTTGAAAGAGGGAAGCTTAAACTGCCACAATGGACGTGAGGGAATCTACAAAGAAGTAGAAAAACTAGAGGGACACATGCGTTTGCCTCCTAAAACAAATAAAACAAAAAAAGTGAACATATGAAAGCGCGGACACAGGAGGGAAGAAGTCTGGTTATTTATCTCTATCAGCTGTTAATTAACACGTAATGCACCAACACAAGTGCGTCACTTACGTAGGTTACGTCGTAGCTCTACAAAGGCTCCTCGCAGATAAATCAGGCATCAGATTGTACATGACCTCATATGTGACCTCTTCTGACAAAATTAGAAACTGAATTCATAAACTTAACAGCAAACGCAAAGAAAAGGTGAATCTATGCGTTTGGTTGTAGAATATTTGTGACACATCGAGGAATTCACCTTAATAATAAATGTAGAATTTCAAAGTATGGCTTCAATACAGTCTTCCGTTTATGCAGGGAAG
>VUQG01016773.1:0-10731 GCA_015106755.1 Etia nguti | reverse complement strand
TTTTTTACAATTATTATAGATGTTTTAAGGCTGTAAAACCCCTCACTACACACTTTATACACTTTTCTCAGACAGGCATGAACATTTTCACACTTTTCTCTCTTGTTTAAAGACTCTCAAAGTTCAAACCTTCATAGAAAAATAAGTCCAGTATTATAGAATGAAACCAAAGATCAAACCCTGTTTTCAGGTCCAGAACATGGGAATAGAGCAGCTGCCAGAGAATTCAACATTAATGAATCAATGGTACGGAAGTAGAGGAAGCAAGAAGAATGAGTTGAGTAAAGTTTGACTTATCTGTTTTGTTTCGTTTAATTCGCCTTATAATCTTAAAAATACGGTAACTTCTACCTTCCTTTAGCATGTCCTTAAGTCCAACTTTGTGTGCGATGGTTAGCATCTTCCTCTGCCTTTTGGGTGCTACCGCAGGTGCCTTTGATGGTGCAAAACGTTTCGTCAACATTGTTGTGTTTGTTGGGAGAAAACTTACAAACATACAGTACAGAACTTAAGTGTCACACTGCTAGCGAGCGAAGATTTATGTAAATTTGACAAGCTGAACACATTCTGCACTGGACAGGAGACACGGCACAGAGGAGACTGATTGACAGTGGTCTACAGCCAATCAGGACACAGAACACAATGCGCCGTTAAAAAGAAAATTGCAAAAGAAATCCGCGAAAAGGCAAGGCTGCGAGGTGAACCGCATAATAGTAAGGGACCACTGTACTGTGTGTAAAGTGAACCCAACTAATCATTCTGTATTTAAGAGTAATTTTTAGGGGTTTTATTAGCTTTATAAATGATTTACACTACTTAAAATGTATCATAAAGCTAAAATATACATTAGAAAAAAAATAAACAAGTGGTACAACAAAAAAACGTATAGCTAACACATCTACATAGAGACAATCCTCTATAATAATTAAATAATGTAAAGTTAAAAAATAATTTTGGATAATGTTCTGGTGTGAGCTGCATTAAAATAAAGATATATAAAAACAGAATGCTCAAAATTACAACCAGTTAGTCACATTTGTTTCTCAAAATTCACTATTTGATGGAAAACGCCAGTCTAGGAAAATTAATGAAATATGAGATGATGGTGTTTTACTTTAAAAACGTTACATGATATTCAAAATGTCAAGGTCAAAAATGATCTTTTAGAAGGATATTAGCTGTAGCCTAGCATAGGGATGCAAAATATGTTTTTTATTGTGTGGAAAATGTGTAAAGTGAGGGCCAGTTTTAAAACAGCTTCATTCTACTGGTTTGAAAGTGAGAGGCCACTGGGGGAATCAAAAGATCTCCAAAATTGTAGTTATTATTGACGTTTTTTTTAAATGTAGTCAAGTTTTAATACTGGTAATTCACAACATAATAAGAACCAACACCGGCGTACAGATTGGGGAAAGACATACATTAAATTAATGTGACAGTTTGCATCCACCTCCCTGTATAGACTGACGTCTTCTCTATGACACTGATTGGTTGAAAAAAGTTGCCAGTGATGTAAGGTGTCATAGCACAGGAAGGCGATGTTTCGTTTAAGGCTACAAAGTGCTATTTCTTGCATCTTTTGTTGATCCAGTGTATGTGTGAGGCTCATCTGGTCTCAGTTCTGCTTGTCACTCATTTCCTGAGCTGTCTAAACTGAGTGTGGCCTAAAGCTGAGGTAACCCCTATGTGAGAAGCCTCTGTATGCTTTGAAGGAAGAGATAGTCAGTGAGCTATGACAAAAATTGACTGTGATGTGCAAAATATTTGTCAGTGGACACTCTGACAAATATGTGTGTGTGTGTTCTCACTGTTTTATTACTTTGTTACAGGAATATCTTTGCCATATGCTGCTAGCACTCACAAAAGCCATAACGACAAACCGCACTTAAAGTTAACTACATGCCAAAGGCAAACGGTTAATGCTCTGAAGCCAAAAAGCCGATTTTTGGCAAAATTATGAATTAAGGCCACAGTCACACTCAAATGCACATTAAAAACAGAGATTATAATCTGCATATTTAGCGATTTAATTGTTAAATCACTGTACAACTCATGACCTAAACCTGATTAATGGGTGAGGAACATGTTTCTTTTGTGCTCACACCTGCCAAAAATCCTGGCATTATTGTTGTGGATTGTGGGTTTTAAAAGGTTACAGAATCCCCTGCCTCATGTGGGAGTCTGCTAAGCCAAATCTGGCTTTGTAGGAACTGTGCCTGAACCATCATCAGCTCAGCCAGCTTGGAACAAACACTGGCGATAGCGTCTGTAAACCAGCCAGGCCACAGTGAAGCTGGGCAAAATAGGTCATGGGCTGCACGCTGGTGGATCCCCAGGAGAATAGAAGCAGGGCTGTGTTTTGATGAGTCTGGCTCCCCTGGTGAAACTCTACCTAAATTTACTCAGAATCGGTCCAGGGGATGAAAAATGCCGAATGCTCGAAATTTCAGGCGTGGAAACAGCTGCTGATAGAAATTTTGGCCATATTGGAGGACTGGATGAGGGCCTTTCTGGTTCGGGGACACTCTCTGTAACCAATCTGCCTTTCTAAGCTGTAGTAAGCCGTGCTAAGCCAGTTTGAAAGTTGCTGCCGGTCTGCTGTACGCCTAGAGCATCGGGTGATGTGTGTGTGAATGTGTATCTGTGTGTTATAATGCCCGGAGGAGGTTTTTGGGCTGTAGATAGGCCACATACAATGCTCCCATTTGAGAGCGAAAAAGACAGAGAGGGAGAGATGAAGGGAAATAGAGACAGAGAGAGTATTTTTGGGTCATGTGGGTTGCCCTATTTAGCGTTTTTTGGTGACATCTCAAAGGCACACACACAAATAGACATCCCAGAGTCACATACCAACAATCCATTTTGCTGAGTATCATCAAAATGGTCCGTTTGCTTAAGCAGCTTTTCAATATTACCTGCCATCAATAAATCATACTGTTTCTGCAGTTTCCTTGATTCATTCTGCAGGAGCAGCACCTGACACGTGTTGAAAGGTGCTTCAATTATTTAACTCCTTACAGACATCCAGTGTTGGCACTGGATGTATTTACCTGTATGTCTTTGTAGTGTTCGTCAGGTTTCACTGGCAGGTGCTGCAATCCACACACACTCTTAATGTGACCTCAGCACCTCGAGGACACCATCGCCTAGAGGTCTGAACACCTTTTCTTCTGCTGTATGTGCTTTCTGGGATTCAGTACACTCTAAAAAGTTATTAATTGGGTCATTAAGCAAAATTTAATTTTAAGAGCTGTTTTAAAATAAAAAGTTCATTTCGTTACTTTTAAATGTTTTAGTGAGTTGATAATGTATTGTAAGACTCAAAATAACAAATTATCTTAACTTAGATATAAATTGATTATGAACAAACATTTTTCTCTTCACTTAGCAGGACTCAAGTATGAAATTAGTAAAACATGTACGTCTTCTGAGCATTTTCTTAAATTGGCAATGAATAAAATGGTTCTGTAGTCTGTTTGACTTGTGTTTATTGCTTTTTTTCTCTTAAATTTCACATTTTGGTTAAAATTACTCAAACATAATTCATATAGCAGTGACAATAAGACAATATTAATATAATCTATATACAGCTTAAATTCTTTTCATTTCTAATAATACTGCAGATAAATAGGTGTACAGTAGTTTCACTTGAACAGTCTGAAAAGAAAAAAGCCCATGTGAAGTCTTTTGTGGATTTTTTTTCTTACACATCAAAAAACATTGTCTGATAAGCACTGTAGTTCTACGAAATCTATGAGTTCTGTTCGCATATTTTAAACTGTACTTTGGTTATTTTTTTTTGTTTTTTGTAATGAATTGGGTCTGTTAAACTTGCAAATTTGAAACATCAAGAAAGACTTATCTCTTAAAAGCATTATAGGCTTAGCCATATTGTAGCTATGGTAGAGAATTTCTTCCTCGTCTCTATTGGAAGTATTATTGCTCTTTTAAAACATCTGAGAGCCTGCAAACACATCTGTCAAAAAGCCATCCAACCCGTGAGACAGTGACAGGTGCACAATGCGCATGTTGCTATTTGAACACATTTCACTACAGAGAGAATTATTTTGGGCACATGGCTTGTAATTAAAATAAAAAATTAAAAAAAGAACAGTGTCGTCTGTTTTTTGAAAACTTTCCTTTCAAACAAACATTAACGGAGCCAGCACATCATAGGAACTGGAAACTCACTCACTGGATGACTTCAAGTCTGAGCTTTTGCAGAGGTATGAGCTAGGTAAGAGGTAAGATCCTTTTGTTGAGGAGGACACCGAAGGTGCAGTAAGTGAACATCCTGAAGATGAAGAAATTAAAGAATTACCTAATTAAAGAGAGAGATACGTGGCCCACTTGCTGATCTTCTGCTTAAATTGAAATCCATATTAAGTGTGCCACAAAGGTGTATTGGAGAGTTAGTGGAGGAACTGCACTTTATTTCTTCATCAGGTTCAGGTCCTACTTTAACAGATTTTACATCCACACTTACAGAAGCGTAACTGTGATGTTGATGATTTGCTAATCTCAGAAATGGTGACAAACTTATGTCAGTGCAACCCAATTACATTAGCTCCAGGGAGTAACAGTCTTCTTTCACCTCCTGCAAAAGAAGAGAGTATTTCAAAGAGCATTTTGCAGTGGTGAAACCCGCAGAGTATTTGTTCAGTGCCAGGGAGCAGAGATGTTTCCAATATGTACCTATTTCGAAGTTATTATATGAGGTTCTGAAGAAAAAAAGAAGAAAGATGTCAAGCTAGTAGCAGGTCTGAAACTCGATACTGTGTATATAATAGATGCTGTGTATTCTATAACTGCAGATAACCGTGGTGTCCAGTCTAATTGGAGGCTTTGTGGAGAGGATTTCAAGTACACGTCTGCAGGTTTTGCAGTTTGAGAGAGTTTCAAGTCAGTGAAGTCAGTCCTATGAGCATTTTGTGCATGTTCGGATAGCTCAGAGAGGTAAAAGAGAGTTTCATTGTTGTGGAAAAAAAGACTGACTGAAAAACCACTACATTTTGAAGGTTTTGTACCTTTAGAATTTGCACTTGCCTGAATGCCTTAGTCAAATAGAAATATTTTATACTTAACTAAATTAATTAATTAAAGAGGTTTTACACTGGTTGAATTCCTTGCAAACAATTTCACCAAACTTTGCTTTTATGGTTTGAATGCTCATAAAAATTGGTCTTTGCTTTGGCTCCTTCCCCTGGAATACCAGAGAGTGAACCAACATGGTTCTTCTGAACCTTTCGGGACATAGATGAACTTGTGTTTTTGTGGACAAAGCACTCTGAAGCCAAAAAAAGCTATTTTTTAAAAACATGTGGTCAGGTATACCAACAGCCTATAGCTTTACTTTTGCTGCTTAATATGTCTACCTTTTATTCTTTTAATATTTTTACTCTTCAATATCTAAAAAAATAATTTAGATAGCTTGAATTAGAATAACTTGATCATCTAATATCACCAAAAAATGCAATAAAATCAAGTTCTTTACTCTTAATTATGCCCTTAGAGCAGGGGTGGGGGAACTCCAGGCCTCAAGGGCCAGTGTCCTGCAGGTTTTCAATGCGTCCTTGATCCAACACAGCTGATTTAAATGGCTAAATTACCTCCTCAACATGTCCTGAAGTTCTCAAGGCCTGGTAATGAACTAATCATTTGATTCAGGTGTGTTGACCCAGGGTGATATCTAAAACCTGCAGGCCCTTGAGGCCTGGAGTTGGACACCCAATTTATGCTGGTTTTGTTGAGTTAGTCTAAAGAAAAAAGTCTGATGGGATTCACTCTGTAGTGGCTGAGTTGATGCTGTTTAACAACCAACTAAAAAAATCTTGTTGTTACCTTGTTTGTTTGTTTTTTAATGAGCTACTGTATTTTTATTTTATTTTTTTTACAGTGTACTGGGTTTAACCAATACACTGTGTGAAGACTGAATCTAGCTGAATTAGCATTTTCACTTCTTAGAGACCTCTCCTCTGCTGGCACCACAGTCGCAACAGGTAATGCTGCTTTTCATCACTGTGACATGGCAGGAAATTATGATACTGATATTTTCATACTTAAAGATTTTAAAAACTATGTTTATGGTTTTTTTTTGTTTTTTAAAAAAAACTATTTTACAAAGAAAATACTGGCAAACATGTGGAAATTACTATTTATTTATGGTAGTTCTCTCTGAGGGATTGATGCAGATTAATATCGGTCTGTGCCCAGTGCCCTGGAGCTACTGGTGGCCAGGTCACAAGTCATCGATCCATAGGCGTAGGGCTAGAGTTACATTTTAGCTACAAAGAAGTACAGTTTGAGAGAATAGAATCTCTAATCTTTCATATCAAATCTTTTAGATTCGTTTTGTCACAATATTTTATTATATGATATTCATGTGGGTATATGAAGTAGGTGAAAATTTCATACTAAAACCTACACTGACCCTGAGATTTATATCTTACTACTTTCTCAAAAAGAAATGCCTTCTGTATTTGTTTCTTTTTGTTTACAAGTTATTAAGTTATGAGAAAAAAACTGTAGATAATAAAATAAATACAATAAAAGAGTGAGTTTTAAGATGGGATTTAATGGTTAAATTGCTGGGTGCCATACTATTTAACAGTTTAGGAGTAAGCAAAAGTACCGTAAGATCAATATAGACAGGGAGTCAATGTAAACCTGCTAAAACAAGGTGGTCGTGATCATATTTTCTAATACCTGTTAAAAGATGTACAGCAGCATTCTGAAGTAACTGCAAGTGATGGAGAGATGAGTGTTCAAAACCCAAATACATAGATTTCAGTATTGCAGAGGTGATGAAGGTATGAATACACTTTTCGAGGTTTCTTGGCTTCTTCCTGAGAATGTGAAGCTTCACCTCTCTCCATGGGCTACCTTGACGATATGTTTTGGGTGACTAACACGCTGAAACCCCATCAACGACCCATCTATTACAGTGTTGTTACTACAGGAAGGAGGCCGTCGTTCAAGGTCTTACAATCTTGTCCCTGGCATCCTTTGATAGTTCCTTGGTCTTGCCCATGATGGTGGAGAGGTTGGAATGTAATACACTGATTCTGTGCTCAGGTGTATCTGTAATTGAGTCACTGATTAAATTCCAGCACTTTTCAGCATACTTAGATATGCATTATATCTACAAGCCTAACTATAAACTGAAACTCTTTTCAGAGAGGCGAGAATAGAAACATGGTTAATAAATCTAGGATTATAGATCTGCATGTTATTCAAAGCATGTTCCTTCCCCTGAAGGAGCCACTGTAAAGCTCATGGTTATCACTAAAAGAGCTTTTATTTCTGCCATTGGGCTCCAAGGCTGAACTTTCTCAGTATTTTGCCTCCCCTAAAATGCTGGAGTAGCTCATTTTACAATTTAGCTCTTCTGCTTTTGTTGAGTTTGTGTTAATCAGTGGTGCCAGCTGCTGTAGTGTTTGGCTGGAATGAAAACCAGCAGTCTCTCAGGCCTCGATGGGACATGTATGAAAAGCATTGATGTGCAGTATTCAGGAAGCTGACATCAGGATGCTTTTGGGTAAAAAGAGAGTTTGGAAGAATCCAACAGCAGTAATTGCATTCCTTTACTATTCCACTACCTTTCATGACTTTGGCTAATCTTTTCTCGATGGAATATTGGACAGTTACAGATAAATGTCAGCCATCTGTGTAAGTGTAGAGCTCCCTATTTGAAACCATTCAGTGAATTCTGCCTCGGTATGAATGTCGATTTAGTCCCGGCCTGCATATCAGCTTGCCAAGATGGGTCAAAAGTGTTTGCTTATGTCTTGAGACAGAGCAAAAGTTGTATAAGTGTAGAGGTACCTTCAGTTTGTCGTTGAGTGACACGTATAAATCTTTTCTGTGGTTTTTGCAGCCACATTGTGAAATGCTAGTGTTAAATTTTGCTGAATGGCTCACAATGAGATCTATTACTACTGTTATGGAGTGAGAAACTGCCAGCTATCTACGATAGCCGAAATTACTCACATTTCCCACTGTAGTGCTCATGTAATAGTCTTAACTGCTATGAGCAATGGGTTAATATAGTAATAATATATCTAAACAATAATGTTGCCTGTAGTGATTATGAAAATGTTCCCTCCTTCTAAAGTTTAAACCTGAAGCAATCATCGTAACTACATGAGTATAAACGAGCAATAACATTAGCTCCACTTTGTTGGCACAAGGAGGGGGCAACGACTGTAGTGGAGTCACTGTAGAGGTCATCTGATCATCGCACAGCATGCTTCCAACCCTCTTTCGGAAACAAGCTGTGCTAGGAGGAGGTACTAAAGCATTATTCTCCTGACCCATGAGGTTGTTTTGACCACTTAGGTCTAAGGTAATGAAAGCGATCTTTTCTATTGTAAAGATCCTGTGATAATAATTTGATTGCACTCAATAAGAAACATAATGTAGTACAAATGATACTGAAGTACTAAAGATTCTTTTGAAGAGATAGATAGACAGACCTCTTCTTTTTGCATTCTTTGTGTTGATGGAAATAAAAGACATTGGTCCCTAAATAGTAGGAAGCCCTCCTCCAGCGTGTGGTCACACTTCGGGATGATCACAGAATACATAGTAGTATTAACCACCATGAGACTTTAAAAACAAATATAAACACATTAAGAGACACATCAAATAATAAAGTTGTTCACAAAAAATCCCTTTTCTCCAGTGCAGTGGCTAAAGATTACTTCTCATCATTGGTAATTATTACAGATAACCCCTGATGCTGTACCTTGGCTCTTCACAAAACTGTTAACTACTTAAGGCAACAAAATGGTTAAGTTGCAAACCACATGTCGAGAACATTCCTGGTTTGGTTTTGGATGATTAACCTTACATGTTCCTCGCTCTCCCTTTTGTTTCCTTTCTTCCTCACTACAGTCAACTGTCCAATAAAGCCAAAGCGCACACCCACAAAGTAATAATAATAACTTGGTCGAAGAACACTTCAGGTCATTGTTTGAAATGGTCAACAAGCAGCACTGGTTTCTTCAAATACTTGCTTTGTTGACTTGCCAAGCCACCCCAACCTCCACTGCCCGCACTGACTTTGTAGCTTCATAAAACATTGTGCTGTTTCCTGTCTTGCTCCAAATAGATAAAACTCATTGTTGCTAGGGTTTTGTTACTTCAGAATAAACAGGTTATTTTGTTGCATACTTACTGAAACAACTGGCATTGTAGTTTTTCAAAGGAAGGCAGACTCATTGCACAAAAAAGAGCTATAGAGAAATAAAGTGTGAACATTTTAAATTAGGTCTTGTTCACTCAGGTCCAGAGACCAGCCAGTTTTTCTTTGACCTTATGTTTATCTTTTTATCAACATTTTATTTTGATGGGATCAGAGAAGAATGGAGTTATAGTAAGCTCACAGTGTTCTCCAGACTTTGGGGTTTCTTTTTATCAGCTTTTATATACCCACCATAGTCCTAACCCTGTATATCCCAATAGAATATTCCAGATTCCTGACCATTCCAAAACATTCCAAACACCTAAATATAGCCAAAAACAGCTATAAAATGTCAATTACAAGTTAGTTGAATGTAAAGATCACAAGTAGCTCTTTTAAACCTTTATGACCATTTAAGAATAGTATATTTCTAAATTTCATCATCTATTTCTCATTATCTCTTTCTTATTGTCTTTCTCATTACCTCTTTCTCCTCCTCCACTTCTTCGTTTGCCTCCTTCACCACTGCTCTCTCTCATCACTCATCTCTACCTCATCCTACTCCCGCTTAACCTCAAGCCTCATCTCCTGAACTGAAGTTAGGATCTAACACACAAAAAACTGCATTTCTCCCAAATACTGATTTTTATCAGATCAGACATGCGACCCTCTTGCTATCGGAGAGCTTTGCCAGCCTCTTCCAGAGTAAATAGTCACTATGTCATTATGAGGAAACGGAGATCTGACAGCCTGAACTCACTAGATAAAAGCTAGCCAGAGTGTCTGAGGTAACTCGGAGGTAAATCATCATCATCATTATCACCTGTATTTATAAAGCACTTTAAAACAACCACAGCTGACACAAAGTGCTGTACATTGGAACTAACTAACTAAAATTACATAGGATATAAATAAAAGTCAAATAAAAGAAAAAATAAAATAATGAATTAAATAACCAATTTAGTTACAAGAGAAACTAAGACTCACTGAGGTCAAAAGCCAAAGAATAGAAATTGGGTTTAAGACGTGTTTTAAAAGTGGACAGTGAAGGGGCCTCTCTAACGTGCAAGGGCAAGTTATTCCATAATTTGGGAGCCACGAAAGAAAAGGCCCTGTCCCCCCTGAGCTTCCTCCTGGATCTCGGTACTTCCAAGAGCAGCTGGTAGGCTAACCTAAGAGACCGACAGGGTATGTAGGGATGAAGAAGCTCAGAAAGGTAAGGCGGGGCAAGATTGTGAAAGCATTTAAAAACAAACATAAGAATTTTAAAATTAACTCTAAAAGACATAGGCAGCCAGTGCAGTGAGGCCAGCACAGGGGTTATATGCTCTCTTTCACGAGTTCCATAACCAAATATCTCAAAATATTTAGTTGTCACATATCCGTTTTTTTATTCCTGATTGATTTCTAAGTGTTGATATTATTAAAATATTTTTAAAATATAGTGTATGCAAAAAATGTTTTTGTACACGAACAGTAGTAGAAACATGCTGGGTATAGAGGGTTAAATAGTCAACCAGGCACTTCCTTGGTGTTAAGTGGTCCAC
>VUQG01016770.1:0-14374 GCA_015106755.1 Etia nguti | reverse complement strand
ACTACAGTATCCATCAGGAAGGAGGTACCGCAGTATCCGGTCCCGTACCAGCAGACTGAGAGACAGCTTTTTCCATCAGGCCATCAGACTGCTGAACACCTCATAGACACCTCACCTTCACTTACCAGAACTTCAACATTATGCACTCCATACTGTATATAAATGCCACTTGTTTTGCACATTTCCAACTGCCAACCTCTGTATATTTTATTTTATTGTTTATTCTATTGTATTTAATTTTTAAAATATATATACACACACACACACACACACACACACACACACACACACAGATATACATATTTAGTATACACATTCAGCAATGCACATACACTCTTATATTGTACATATATCTATTCATATAATTCTCAGATTCCCATTCTTATATTTTGCTTTGTTCCTGTTCCTTGTATTTTGCACACCTCTGTTGCTTGTGAAGCTTGCACACAAGAATTTCACTCGCATGTGCTGTACCAGTGTACCTGCACATGTGATGTGACAATAAAAGTGATTTGATTTGATTTGATTTGAAAACCTACTGCTCTCTGGCCTGAGGATCTCCTGACTTTATAAGTTACTACTCTCACATTTGCTAGTTAAAGCTGCTTTAATCTGTTTTTTTTTTAATTAACAGAAGACAAAGTAGCTTTTAATTAAGAAATGCTGTAAATTCTAATTCAATGAAAAAATATAATTTCCTGTTTATTATTTGTTGGCAGTAGGTCTCTTACAATATCAGATGTATAATACATGACCAAAGAAGTGTAGTATTGTCATTTCTGGTATGTGACGACATCAGAAGAATATAGTGAGATCTGCATGTTGTTGAGCACTGATTATTATTTTGCATTCTAAAAATAAATTCCCAGATTTCCACATTTCCACATTTTGATTTTCATTGCTTCCCACTATCAGTCAAACATTAAAGACTCAGCATTAACCACTGGCAGTGGTGATGTATGGTACGTATCTAAATCAATCCTGGACATCTTTATAGGGTTGTTGATCACAAGGTAATCAGGTTTTGCGGATTAGCAGTGAGTTGTCATGCTGTTACCTGGGTAACCACTCCTCAAGGGCCTTTCGTGTTTCCTCCGGGTTTTTGGTCACCTTCCTGAGCCAGCCCAGCCTATTAGATATACGATGCACATGTGTGTCCACACCTAGACAAAAATGATCAACAAATAGTAAACCTGAGTAAATCTGATGCGATTAAACAGAAGAACCCTGCAACACAGCGTAACTACACGATGACTATAAGGCTCATTTTTTGTTTTAAAGTGGTGTGATACCAAAGGATGCAATTTTTGATGTTTCTCCAATGTACTGCATACATGATTTTACAATGCGGCAGAAATGTCAAATATGACGACACATCAACACCATTGACGTGTCATCACTTGTTAATAGAGGTAAAAATAGGGGAATTAGTAGACTGGTCAATCAAGAGAAATTATTATGACTATACATCATACAACATATATGTGTAATCTTACAAGGTAATTTATTGAGACAAACTGGCAAACACAACCTGGTCTTTGTGCACTTCCTTGTTTTATGCAACTCAAACTGTCCACAATTAAGTTTTAGATGGCTGGTCAGACAAAAAGCTAAACATTTTACTATAATACCATAAATTAAAAATTATGAATTCATCCTGTAAGTGTCTCAGAGACCGTAAAAAAAAAAAAAAAAGGTGTTTATATTCTATGTTTCTGTTATAAATTAATGTGTCTGACTTCAAGATGTGAAGCAGTCCCCAAAGTCAGATACACAGGCTGGATTAAAAAAAAAAAGATAAAATCCCACAGGGCCCAAACCATCTTAAATCCTAACTCGAATCAAAATACAACAGAAATTGATATATTTCCTGGAAACCTGTATTTAAAAAAACACAAACAACACAGGTCGTTGGTTATAAAATGTTAATGCTACCCAGTCACATGCAAAGTGTTAATGTGTGGCCAAAGTGTGACCCACCTGCCACAAGCTTCAAGAGCAGTAAATTTAATTGAGAGTAACATCGCAAACTAACCACTTCCTATTACCATTTTTAAGTCACATTTCATATGAATACATTTATACAACTATGTAACTGCACTGCCTTTGCGGCCCACCAGGGGGCCCCAGCCTACACTTTGGGAATCACTGATCTAGAATTTTGCTTAATCGGTTTGTGGGAGGTCAGCCAATTGTTTCTGCATGTTTAACAGATGGAAGTCCCTACCAATGCCAGACACCTGGTCCCAGGCGATGTCCATAGCCAGGTGAGCCATTTTGGGTCCAACTCCTGGCAAGCGGACCAGCCCCTCGACACTGTTTGGGATATCCCCTCCAAACTCCTTCTGCAGCATGGCTGTCGTCAGCTTCAGATACTTCACCTTATTCTAAAGAAGAACAGGTGAGAAAAAACCAAGAGGACACAACAAAGAACACAACTGAGAAACCAGGTTCATCTAATATTTAACTTTTATTTACTGAACTTTGATTAAACATGCTAACAGCTATGGAGACCATCTGTTTTACCCTCCAGAAGCCGACAGGATAGATGAGTTTTCCCAGTTTTTCATCATCTGTAGCGAGTATGTTTTCTACAGTGCAGCCATGTGCTCTGAGCTTCTGCATAGCTGTTGCTGTCACCTGGTCCTTTGTCTGACTGGACAGCATGAGTGACACCAGCACCTGGAAACGTCTCACCTGTGGATAGAACAGAGATATTAACAGGTTCTATTTAAGAGGACTTTTAAAATATCCAACCCACACCTACATGCGCAGGAGCCTCTATGTCATAGCATTTCTCTGCTCCCATGTTATCTACAGGCGCATCACGGCCGCTCCTCATCTCACGAATGAATCCTAATTGTTTCCTCCAGTCGGCAGGTTCCCAGTACTCGGTTTTCATGGGAGAAACACCTTCATCCCTCTCGTATTCCAACTTTAACTGTCTCCTCCTGCGGCTGTGTGGATACTGCGGTAAAGCTTCTGTTTTTGGTTGCACCGTTGCCTCGTGGAGGAGTTCACGACCTGAACAAGAGGAAACGTAGCACCACAGTAAGCACCATAGCTAAAAATTAAAACACAAATGATATCTAATTAATCAAATAGTAGTTTTGACGCAAAAAAAAGAAAATAACTATAAACAGATTTTTCTCCAACCAGTTCAACATCTAAAGGTGCTGGATGATGGAATAATTTCACCATCTTGGTTTAAAAAAACAAAACAAAACAAAAAACTATAACCTTCGCACACTGTCTTTTTATCATTATTTTATAGAAGCAAAACATTTTCAGTCCAACATACCTTCATCGGGTCAATGCTCATATCATGAGTCATATGGTTGCGACAAAAAAATTATTTACAAAATCAAAATCAAGTTATATTCAATAAAATGTTTATTAGGAAAAGGTGTATTTAGGCCAGACTCTTTTTTTTTTGCAGTTAGGAGTCACCCCCTGCTGGCCATCACAAAAAATGCAGGTTCGCTAATAACTAATCAGACTAGAAGGTTAGATTCATGTTTTTGTCTCATTAGGACTATCTAAAAACCCTTTAAAGAAAGAGATTTGAAATAGTGACCCCACTGTGTCTATGTCCATTCCTTTTTTTTAAATTTACATTTATCTGTGAACATTTCTGCACAAGAAACTGTCTTTTTTTTGTTAATGACATCACAGAGTCAACAGATCTCAAGCTCAGAGTGAGAGACTTCCAGAGTCTTAGGGCTTGACTATGCAGAGCTCTAAAAGTTAAAACCAGAATCTTAAAGTGGACTGAATTTTGCAGAGAGCCAGTGCAACTGAATTAGTAACAATGTGACAGGTGAGTATTTAGTAGCCTTAGTCAGAAGCCTTCCAGTGGAGTTCTGAACTACTTACAGATGTGCCAGATGTCAGTAATAAACAAAAATAAATTCTAATTCTAATTCAGTAATGAACTAAAAAAAATTCAGACCTGATGAAATAAAGGCATGAACAACAATTTCCAATTCAAAGTACAAAAACATGTCTGCACAAAAAAGTAAATGTTTTGAATTTCATCTTGTGGAAACACATTTTCTCACAAACACAGTTATTTGTGGCACCCTTCAAAGAGGTGCAACAAAGAGGCTCAAAATGTTCATATTGTAGGGCAAATATTACAGAGACATGCTTTAGAGCAGGGGTGCCAAACATAAGGTCCTTGGGCCAAAATTGGCCCAGCAAACACTACAATCCAGCCCACTGGATGGCTGTACTTTTTTTTTTTTTTTACACTGTATGCACAGTAATAAATAAATAAAAAATGATAATGAAAATAGGAAATTTTCTGTAAAATAACAAAATGTTTCCACTTTATTATTATTACAGGGTAGTCTGGGCAATGAGCTACCAAAGTGTAGTGTTGAAATTACTCTTCTTTTTCTATAAATGCATAGTTAGATATCTTTGCACTGACAGAAAGGATATTTTTTTACTGCTTGTATGTGGCCCAAGACGTAAAATGAGACTGACATTCCTGCTGTAGAGCGACCTTTCTAAGCGTTAACTGGGTTTTGTGCATGATAAACTGAACTCCCTCTTTATTAGCACACTCAAGTACAACATCTGTCTCTTGAGTGTAAAGGTCAGTTTTGTCTTATAGATGCACAAAGCCTTATATCCTTGCACGTTCATAATTCTATTTAACCTGTTTCACCTATTTCTATTTCACAGCCGCAGAACAAAAGAAACATCTTTTACTCTGTGCTTTGTAGTGTTCATTGATAATTCCTGCACACTGGGCCAGAAAGGTGATGATAAAGCCTGGTTTGCAGCTGCCAATCGCTTTTTTAAGATGTAAAGGTGTAACTGTAGAGTTGGTAAGCAAAGCAACCTGCTCCAGAATCTGCGCAAGCGCAATAGGCTTCTGCCGCCAAATCAGCTCGTTTAATTAATTTGTATGCAGGTGTACCAACGTACGTAGTCAGTTTGTGTGGTTTGTGTTACCGGCTGATAAAGGAGTAGACGAAGGTCTTAGCTCTGACACGCTCTTCTCCTCCACCTCCACCTTCACGGGCACAGCGGAGACCGGGTCCTCGTTCCTCCGTCTGTTGGTGAGTTTGGTCCTGAGAGAGGCTGCAGGTGTGCAGCCAGCAGTTTGACTCGCACTCCGAGTCATAACAGACCTGTTCTCCATGAAGTAAGGAGAAGTCATTATAAAACCTCGTACTACATAACAGACCCGCGAGCTGCACCAGACCTGAAGCATTGAGCTGTTGCTGAAGTTAGTTTCTCATTCGTAGTTTTTGGATCGCGGGTGGAGCTGACGCGCCGAATTCGCCTGCAAGAAGAAAAATGACAAACACAAAGACTCGATTTTATTTATTTTCCTATTTTGCTTAAAAAAATACACTTTCCGCTCTGTTAATAAAAAAATATTGTTTTGAGATATGAGATTACACTTACACTCCCTGGTGGAAGTGCCAATTCTAAAAAAACAATAAACAAAAACCTACACGATACTCAACTGGGACTGAAACGGGTCATGGTGATATTATTAGTATATAGAACAACAATAAATAGAAGTCGACAATGGTGTCGTAAGAGATTCACTAAATAATTAAATTTTATTCTGGACTGCATAATAATAATAATAATAATAACAACAACAACAACAATAACTTACAAAATCTGCTCATTTCCAAATCCATGTTTTTATTCTTAGACCATACTAAGCTTTATGTGGCTTTACATGAATCACAGATGAAACATAATCCTTATTTATCTTATACAGGACCTTGATAATCTTCCTTTACTCCCTTCTAGGCCAATCTTCCTCTGATTGGCTGCCCCTCACAAACAGAAGTTTTGAACAGCTGGATGGACTGAAAGAGAGTGTTTTGAGCAGTGCCTTTGACCCAAAGGTACCACTTTACCATCAGTGTGGAGCCGATTCTGTCATGGTGTCTACATTTTGATAAGTTTGAGAACCGATTATCACAGTAGGGTTACTAGAAGAGGTTGGAATAAATTATGTGGGAAGAAAGTCATGGTAGACAGAAGCTGTTAGTTGTATTTGCCAAATATTGGTGAATTTCTTGTGGTATTCCAACTTCTGTCCTAGAGATATAGCCAGGTGTTTGGGGGGGGTTTAGAACATTTGCAGTAACTTGTCCATAAGCGCCACTCACAGGACTCCTGGCCACCTGCAGCTTGTAACTTCAAAAAGGAACCAACTTCGCTAACAGCAGCACGGTAAGCTAGCTACTAGCTTATCAGCTAAAAAGGCCTTACTTTATGCTAACTTTTGACGGCTAAACACTTTTATGTAGTCTTTAGGAAACTTTACCTGTGATTTACTTCTTTGTAGATGTTTGTAGATGTTATGCTTTCCCGTCTGTGCCACAACACAAAAACTCATACAGCTAACAAACGGACTAGCATACTTCGTATTTACTCTGTCCTTAAAAAAATACATTTCCCGCGAGGCAGTGCGGCAAACGTGTTTTTGTAGGAAGTCCCACTGTCAGAGCATTAGTGTGTCATCCGGTTGAGGAGTAGGGGTTCTGGGAGCGAGCCTTCGGCTGCAAAGACAGAGTTATATCAATGCACAGAAGCAGACGGCTCGGCTGGCTGCAATCTGACGAAGCAGCGACTGAATGAAACCAAAACCGACTCAACTTCACTGAGGTGAGAGGAGGGGGGAGACGGTGGCCGGAGGTAGGAGGGGCAGGCGCTGTTGTTCTATGCTACCAGACCTTCAGTGCCACAACAGAGAAATGCTAGCTTATTACAACCACTGTGAAACGAAGCTGAGAGGGTTTAGCAACGCCACAGTACGTTTGTGCTGATATGAAGTGTTTAGGTTGACTTGTGTCCACAGATATATCAACTCTGGTTCGAGCCTACCTTGCACCGTTGTTGTTGTTGTTGTTGTTGTTGTTGCTGCTGCTGGTGCTGGACTGAAACAGACCAACCGTTGTCCGTCTGCTCACCTCCCCTCCCCTCTATGTCAAGTCCACATGACAGCAAATTCTTTAAACGTGCCCCATGGGTTTACATATTTACAGGCTGCAGTGCCAAACTTTACTCCTGCTGAAACAGTGGCTTGTAGTGCTGTGTGGACCCACCTGTAATGTCATAAAGTTGTTGCACAAGTTTATTTTGCTGCTGTATAGTCTAAGCTCACATACACAGTACAATAATATGCAACCCTTTAACGAAATATAAAACACACTTCATTACAGACATGGACAAGGACCAACTGGAGACGTTCAGCAACCTCTTATCAGCTTCTCCACCTGCTAAGCACAGACTTCATATAAGCTAAAAATAAGTCTTTTTGGCTTTTTGACCTCACTTGTGTTTTTAACCTTGTGCTAACAGGTGAAAATCTGCTGCTTAACCCATGTGTTAACCTTCATTTTACTTTCCAAGATGGACTTTTTCACTTGAAAAATGACTTGCCTTAATACACCTCATTATATCTGGTCTGAACAGTTTCCAGAGCCCAGCTCCAGCATAGACAACATAACAATATGCTGACAGGTTACTGTTGGTAATCTACTGGTTGTGAAGTTATTGCCCAATGCAAAGTTATTAATAGGGAATAACTGAAATGTTTAAGCTTTTTTTTTTAAGTTCCCCATCAGAGGACTGTAGAACATTTAGCTGGCACAAAGTTGATAGGGCAGATAAACAGTGTACAGTGCCATCTGTAAATCTGTACTAATTCTCAATGTATATGCAGTCACGTGAAAGAGTTATCACGACTCTACAGACTCATGTGAGTAGTAAGTATAGTAGCTAGTAAAACCACTCTTAAAGTCCTGCCACAGCATTTCAGCTGGGCTGAGGTCTGGACTTGCAGCACTTTAATTCTTTTCTTTTTCAGCCATTTTTTGTTTGGTAGATTTTCTGGTGTATTTGGGCTCATTGTCTTTTTGCATGACACAATTTGGGCCAAGCTTCTGCTGTCAGTTAGATGACCTCAAGATTGACTCTAGAATACTTTGGTATACAGAGAAGTTCATGGTCGACTCAAAGAGTGACAGGTGTCCAGGTCTCATAACTGCAAATCAAGCACAAATCATCAGCTGTCCACCACTGTGCTGACAGGTGGTGTTAAGAACTAATATGCTATGTTTTTGTTTTTTTCCCCCAACATGTGCATGGGTGTACATTATGGCCAAACATCTCTACTTTGGTCTCATCTGTTCAAGAAATGCTATGATTTGTACTGATGCTACTTTGCAAAGCTAAACTGTGCTGCCATGTTCTTTTTAGAGAGAAGAGGCTTTTTTTCTACCAACTATCTAATTGTGCTGTCATGAACTTTAGCATTTGACATGCTAACTGAGGCTTTTAGAGTCTGAGATATGGGTTTTGGGTTTCGTTGGTTTCTCTGAGTATTACATGGTCTAACCTTGGGATGAATATGCTGGGAAGATGGTGGCATTGTGTTAAAACAGACCTGAATGTGCCAGATTAGCAAATTGCCCAAACTACTTTTATAGAGGTGCTTACGCATTAATCAATACATATGATTACCAGCACCTGGCTGCTGATTGCCCTCTTAATTGCTGTGGGAGCAGTAATGGTGTACTTAAGTTTGCACAGGATTGTAATTATGCTTTTTTTTTTGCTTTTTTTGTCCCATGCCTGTTGTCTACTCCAACTGTAATTTCTCATTTTCTCAAATACCTGGCAATACATTAAATCTATTAAAGTAAGTTTTACACATTTCTATAATAATATTAGTTAGGTGGAGGTGGGATAGGATTGCGTCTATGTTACCAGCACTGAATGACATATGAATCCACATTTAGAATCCACAAGAAATGATTAACTAATAAGCTTCAAGGGAAAAAAAGGTGTGTGACTCGCTCTGTGTCTTGTTCTGTGACAGGCAGCTGCCAGTCCCTCGCCTGTGTTGTGCATCATCCTTCCAGGCTGGGCCATGAATAAACAACCAAGCAAGGAGAGTCTAAAGGACAAGGTGAAGGGGATCTTTGGGCTGGGTACACAGCGTCCTCCGAACAAACAGAGCGACACTAAACCCTCCGAGTTTATCATTACGGCTGACATCATCAAGGTCTGCAGAAGCGACTGAGTATCTGTGCATGTTCACTGAATGTCTCTCATTCCTTCCCCAGCACATCTTCCAGTGTTTGACGTATTTTTTGCTTTGGCGTGTTTCAGGAGCTCCAACCAGATTGTGGTCTGAGCAACCGTGTTCGCACTATGAACCACATCTGTGAGCTTGCCAAAATGAAAAAGTTTGAGGAGGTGAGTCTGCTGGCTGCGGTCCATTTTTGTTGTTGTTTGGTGAACAGTATGCAGTCTTCTTTATTTGTTAAAATCTGAGTGTATATGTTGTTCAGCATGCAGTGGAGGCTGTATGGAAAAATGTGGAAGACTTGCTGACTCCAGAGCAGCCACCAGAGGCCAGACATGCCGTCCTGCAGCTGCTCAGGGCCATTATACAGGGGCAGGTATAAAACCACAACATACACACAGACAAATGCAAAAAGCTTCTGTATGTTTATTTATTTTTTAAAGTCTTGCCCACTGTTTGTGTGAAGGGTGAGCGACTCGGCCCTCTGAGAGCCTACTTTTTCAGGGTAATCAGAGACTACCAGCCATGCAATGAAGACCTCTCTGACAGACTGGAGGTGTTTAAGGCTTTAACAGAGAATGGAAAGGATATCACATACCTGGAAGAGGACATAGGTAAAACCAGGATAATCCTCTTTCTTTATCAGTTGCAATATTTGTGTTTGAATTGTGCATTTAAAAAAAAAAATTAGGAAAATAAATATCAGAAATGCTGAATAAAACATAACTTCAGCTTTGAAGTAACCACTATTAATCACTGATAAATTTCTGGCTGTGTCACACCTCAGCTGATTAGGTTCAACTCGTGTTCACTGTTCCCTTTTTGTCCATCGACTCTGTTGATATTATGTAATACAACAGTTTGTTTTCTTTTTTAATCACTTGTTTTTCATTTTGGGCACAATGATGACAATGGTCTTTTTGAATTCTAATAAATAGCTCTTTTTCCGCACACAAAACCCTGAACTGTTTCTTTCAGGATTTTTTTTTTTGCAGAAGGTGGTAGGGAAACCTGCCACAGGACAATACCCACATCCAAGATAGTTTGACCCCTGTATTATCTGAGAAATGTGACATTATATATTCAGCCTTATTTGAGCTACTTTTTTTAGTAGTATTTCTAACTGTTGTGTTCAGAAACACAGTGAATACTTTTTATTTGCCATAGTGTATTAACCAGCATTAACGCTTTTTGCATTTTTTTTCTTTCTGTGTTATTTGCTTTCCTCTCTCAGCACGCTTTGTCCTCCTGTGGATGGATATAGGCCTTACCTCTGACTTTCTCCATGTTCTTGTCAATCTGGTGAAATTCAATAGCTGCTACTTGGACCAAAATGTTTCCATCATGGTCCAGTGAGTCAGAGAAATCCACACACACACAATGATTCTCTCTTACTTGGCAATTGTTCTCAGTGTCCCTTTTTCCTACTCGTTCTTCTGTGCTCTCTGCAGGAAAATTTGCCTGCTGTGCAACAGAACAACGTCTTCGACTGATATTGAGGTTGGTATTTTATTTTACTTTACAGTTTAAGGCTTTTACGCACTGGATGGTTAAAATTTGTGCAAACATTTTGCATGTTAAAAATATTTTTTGGACTTTTTTTTTTTCCCCAGTTGCAAATAAACAGATCTGACCACTTAAACCACTGCATTTGGCAAGAAGTACACTTGTAGCATGGAAATGGTGAAATAGTACTATTTTACCTAAGAGGCACTGTTAGATGCTGCTCCAGATCAATTTGCTCCTGAAATTATTTCTCTGCCTCCTCAGACGTGTTCCCAAGTGTGCCAACAAGAGCTCAAACTGCCCCACTGACATCCTGAAACATGTACAAAAGCGGTCGTGATACTGTTTTAATTTCTGGAACAAACTGTTAAAATTTGCCTGCTGCTGCTCAGTTTCTTCTTTTTCTGGTTTTAGAAACATTTTATTTATTTCTTCGTCAGTTTTTTGCAGTTTGAGGAGGAATTTTTCACAAAAAAACAAACTTTGCAACAGAAAAATTTTGAATTCATGACGTTTATTTTTGCAGCACCTTCAGTGTGTAATGGCCTTTGCACAACATACTTATCATTCCTCTTCAAAAGAAGGTGTGGTTGTTTTTTAGCAAATACATAAGAAGGTTTAAGAAACACTGAATTATTGAAGAACTGTCCATATATTTGTTATATGTGAAAACTCTGTACTCCAAATCTAGGGATGGTTTTCATCTGATGTACAAAAATAATTTTTTTTAATGAATCACAATTATTAGCTTCAGTTAAACCTACCAGTTAGACAAACCCTACCATATTTTTTGATTTGTGAACCTCACACTGTTTTGTAGCACTGGTGGTCGCCAGTATTTCCAACCTTTGTATTTTTCCAGGTGGCTCTGCAAGTGCTCGATGCAGTTGTGTGTTACAACTGCCTGCCCTCCGACTCTTTAACCGTATTCATAATCACACTCTGCCGTACGGTCAACGTCAAAGAGTTTTGCGAGTCCTGTTGGAAGGTGAGGGAAGAACACATCTGCATATATACACTTCTGCCTCTTGTTTGAAGTCTTTGATTTGAAGGGGCATAATTCATAACTGTGTCCTCCTCTGTGTCGTTTGTTGTCCCTACATTTTGTTCTGCTTTCTGGTTCTTCAGCTAATGAGAAAGGTTTTGGGGACTCACCTCGGCCATAGTGCGATTTACACCATGTGTCGCATTATGGAGGAAAGGTATTATTAGTTAAATATACAATATTTCTGAATTTGTTGAATGAGCATATATAACTTCAGAGGTATGGTGCAGTTCTTTGATCTGTCCTTCTACCAGGGTGTATATGGAGGATGCACCGTTGTTAAGAGGAGCAGTTTTCTTTGTTGGAATGGCGCTTTGGGGCGCACACAGACTGCCTGCACTCAAAAATACACCGACACTTGTTCTGCCATCTTTCTACAAGGTAACTCGCATAAATATTCATGCAGTTTTGCAATGAGGCTTATGATACTGAGGGTCAAGTCCACATCTCATAATCAAAAATTTAACTGATAGGATTTTATGGTGCTAAGCCTCTCTTGCACACTGAAGTTTTGAAGTTTCATAAGGATTCGTTATACTTTTACTTATTTTCTGCTGATACTAAACAAATGACTGCTCAAAGTTCTTGGTTTTAGGGATTTTTCCCCTGGTCTTAAATCTGTGCAATCTCATTCAGAGCAAATTTCCTTAAAAGGGATGGGAATTTATAAGAATTTAGTCATTACGATTCTATTATCGATATCATCTATCAGTTCAATTCTCTTATCGATGCTCATTGGGTTCTCACTGGGTCCACTCTGAGAGTCACCAACATTGCTTTGCAGTGTATCAAAGACATTACATTCATGCAAATCAATTGCATGCTGTGGGTCAAATGTGTGTTCATGTTGGATGTATTTTCCCTTTTTGTTGTGATCAAGGTTGGGATCATTACTAAAAAAATATTATTACACAGAACACTTTTCTGTAATGCAGTACAGTATTTAATTACTCCAAGGAGAAAGTAATTCATTATACTCCTATATTACTTTCATGTTACTCTGTAAAATAGCTGAAACACACTCTCTCATAATTACTGTTTAACAATATAAACCTGAAGCTTCAGCCCCACACACCAGCACAAATCCCTGTCCTAATAAGGACCCACGTTTGATCTTTCTCTTACTAATTAGGTATTAACACAAATCAAAATGAAAACCAGCGCGACTAGGTCTGGCTGCTGGGCTGGCATTGGGATTCACTCAGCCAAGAACCCAGAGTGAAAGCTAACTTGGTGTTAGCGTGCAGTTTAGCTAGCTTAGTGTTAGCATGCTGTCTGTGTAGATGCTTGCAAAGAGCCAAAATTGTGCTACCAGCATAATGCAGCAGTTTCTGTCTTGGATGCAGTTTCCACTTTACTATCATGCCCTCGTCATTTTGTGCAATAAAAGTAATGTTCATATCCACGCTGTAGACTGCGCCACCATCTTCCACCTCCGACCCGCAAACAAATCGGCTGATTGTAGTGCAAGTGGAACCGGTAAGCGGGCTCGATAGGCAAGCAGACTAGCAGTTCCAGGGAACTGGTCTACTCGGAACTTGTCGTCTACAAGAACTTGTTCTCAATTCCCATCTCTAGTCCTTGTTGTGGTCATTTCAAGCACAGGGCTCTGGCTGTGAGCACAGCGACCCCACTCACATGGTGTTCAAATGTTTTTGATTGCAAGGAGAAGCCACAATAAGTAGAAAACTGGCTTAAAGCAGTGGTTTTAAATTGGGAGGCAATATTCCACTTTGTGGCTTTATTGTTGTTAACAATTGATTTTAAAAGAATCAAGGAATTATGAAACTTTTTTCATGCTTCTAGATTGAATGAGGCCTAAAATTGCTTGTTTTAGACAGTGGACGAAATGAGGAGATTGTAAGATAAATGAAGATAATTTTGACTTGTCACGCAAAGATGCTCTAGTATAGAATAGCTTTGCTTTGCATTAAAAATATGGAGCTGGAAATCTGCACAATAGGGTGAAAAGAACAGACTGTCTGACTTCCACACCTGTGGCATAGATTTTCACTTTTGTGTTCAAAGTCATACAGATATGTTCTTTCAGGCAGGATGTAGTCAAACTGTAAGTTGTTGCCATGTGTTTAGATCTAAGCCTGAGACTGAAAATTGTATGGGGGTAAAATGACTGCACTTGATATGATGACTGTGCTGAATCAGTGACTTTTATCTCGGTCCCTCAGGCCATGTCATGTGCCAACGAGGTGGTCTCCTATGAAATTGTTCTTTCAATAACAAGACTCATCAAAAAGTACGGCAAAGAGCTACAGGTGGTCACATGGGACATCCTACTCGGCATCATAGAGCGACTATTGCAACAGATTCAGGTACTTGAATATATTGTTCACTTGTGATTTTGCTTCATAGTGTAGTAGTTAACACATTTGTTAGGTAAGTGAAAGGTTTTTTGTTTGATTCCAGCTGGAGACCCTGCGGCATGCGGAGCTGTAGTTTTTAATTTTTATATGGTTGAGTATACAGAGTAAAAAGTAATGGTTCTAGCTTGACCAAGTGGTGTGCCTCTTGTTTTCACAGACAATAGGCAGTGCGGAGCTAAAGGCCATTGTTTATGAACTGTTGACCACCGTGGAAGAGCTTTATGAACAAAATGGTTACCACGGCTCCACTGAGAAGTTTTTCAGCCTGGTGGAGAAATGTGCTGATAAAAGACCAGTTAGTGCTTTGATTATCTGCTGTCCTCTTCCAACTTTTGTCGTAATTTAGACCTCTTACACTGCGCTGCT